>JAHKKF010528951.1:2610-22800 GCA_019740295.1 Labeo calbasu
AAAAAAAAAAAAAAAAAAATATATATATATATATATATATATATATATATATTGTTTTCTCATGTGGACTATTATGTAAATGTCTTTTATGTGAAATATCTTATTCAGGTCAGTACTAAATAAAAAATAACATGCATTTTGTATGATCCCATTTATTTTGCTAAAATAATTAACATTTTACAGTTTCTGCAAGGTGTATGTAAACTTTTGACTTCAACTGTAGCAGCACAATAAATGTATTTTTGCTATAAAATATTGTAAGAATGTTTTAGAAGTAAAAACGCTTTAATGTGTGTGCTATCTGTCTGTCTTTTTACATCCACATGAAGCTGTGCTTCCCCCTTCAGCAAAAAAAAAAAGAATTAAATTGCGGCAAGGTAAGCATTATATTTCCCTCTCCATCCCCAACATCAGATTTGGCTGACGTAGAAACAATGAATATGATATTGAGCGTATCACAACAGCAACACAATGTGTACTCGCCATGGATGATGTAGGGCGTCGTTTGAACGCGAGTTACCCCGTTGGTTTCACCGAGAATAACCCGAGCACTGCAGCATCAGCACCAGCAGCAGCCGATGCGCAGGTGCCGCTTTTAAAGAGACCGAGCACTCAATTCTCCCGTGCTGCTGGATAGGCTGTAATTTCCCTTTGTTTAAATTTTCCGTCTCCATCATCTCCATCCCCACCCGTTCCTTTGCTTTTCCCCCAAAGCAATCTCATAGACAAGGGGTTCTAAAAATAGATTTAACATACGTCTTCATCCTCCTGCCCCACTAAAATAAGAAAACAGCCCTGTTGCTGGAGATCCCGAAAACAGACTAGTATATCGCATTTGTGTTAGGAAAAGTTTTCTATTTAATGTGCACGAAATATCTTATGATATATACGGATATCTGGAGATCTTATAGCAGGCTATAAAGATACAGTTGCACCTGTTTGACTTTCTCTTGGATCATGGGAAAATTGAAATCCCCACCTGTCCGGTGACCATATGGCATCAGGCCAGCCCTGCCCTCACTTTCCTGCAGAGGGGTTTGTAATGTAATCCACCACACAACAGCCCAATAAGCCGTAGCTTGTGCCTCTGCCATTACACAAATAAGCAATACATTTTTAGCCTCAGAAGAACAATCGTGTTCTTGAAAAAAAAAAATAATAATAATAATAAAAAAAAAATGAATAATTAATTAAATATATAAATCAACTGTAGCAGCACTGGGACAAATTGCCTGGGCTTCCGCACTGCAAAAAATGAATATAATTTACAGAGAATAGCCCTTTTTCTTCAACGCGGAAGTAAGCACACGGGTGAGACTTCCGGCTCACGATAAGAATAACAACGTGCAGTAAACGGTAAAAATATTTGCACTACAAATCAGTGTGCTCATAATTAAGATAATACATTAAAATAGTATGGTAAGACTCACCGATTTGCAATATCCGGCAGCAAAAAGAGTTGTTTTGTACGTACAACTAAAAATAGCTGGACACGGATGAGACCAGCAGCCAGACCCATACAATTTACAAATGGACGCGCCCATTCTTATGGGAAGAAAGAGGTGGATATTCATCAAAATAATGGGTAGCCTGTACTTTACAGTCCCGAACAATAGATACATGAAAAAAATTGTTTATGTTGTTAATCAATAAAAATAATGAATTCCTTTATTTACAGCCGGAGAGGGGCATTCCCAGAATTCCTTGTGAAAAGCACCTTTAACCAACGTAAGAAATGCTTATTCCCTTAGCCTTATTTTTGTACCTTTAAGTGTTTTATGGTGAATTGTATGCTGTTTATTTATTTTTTTATGTCATTATTTTAGTCTATTGTGTGTTTGTGTGGTAACATTGATCTGTTCTGCTCTTATTTGTATTCAGAGTTAGAGATTTCATTTTTTTTTACATCATTGCAGTTTTATACAATACTGCCAGCTGCCAGAATTAACCATAAATTTAACCAAAACAATTTACAGTGCAAAATCTTGCTGTTATTTTTAAAATATAACCCCCAAAGTATCATAACGTAAGTAACCAAATCTATCACTGCTGCTTTAATGGTCCTCCAGTGTGTAACTCGGGCTTAAAGCAGTTACGCCCAGTACCACAGACCGCCGGGCGTGCCAGGGCTCCTCTGTCCACTGCGCGCTAGCTATATCACACTGCGGTACAGCATCCGGAGGACCGGGCAGGATGAGCACAACTCATCTCCACACAGCTCCATACGCATACTGGATGACAGTAAATGCGCAACGATCGAGTCACGGTTTGCCCTTCCGTCAGCTGTCCGATATGAAACTCCTGGTTTAACACGGATGCTGCATCTGTTTAATTATTCATAACTGTTATGTTTGTTTTGGATAGGAATTGTCACGGAATATTTTCAAGGAACGATATGAATGTGACGTGTACCGGCTTTCTGAAGGAGAAGAGCATCCTCTCCGTCACCGGTGAGCGGGATCGGGCGTATAACGGAGCATCTTTTTTCTCAGCTGGACTATAGTGCGGGGCCGCTCCTGTTGCTGAAGCTTATGTGTGTACTGTGACGCTCCAGAGCTCAAAGGAATGAATTGGACATATTTATAAGAAAACACGCTGCCAGAGAGACGTTTGATCAACTCAACGCGTCAAAAAAGTAGGTATCATATCATTCTGAGTCTGGGTGCAGCAACACATAGAAGGTCTTCTCCAGTATAAACACAGTAGCCTGTGGTTTGCATGCGTGTGATGTCATTGACAGGGCATGTGATATATGTTATTCTAAACACTGACTCAGTACACTGTAAAATAACTAGGTAGAGCACACAAGGGTTTATTATCAGCTTCAATCTCATATGCATTTCTTAATTTATGAAAAAATTGTTGCCTCATAATTGCTCATTGTGTATTCTGTCTTATATCTGTGCTGGGAAGTGAAGTAAGTGATCGGAGACAATGACCTTTCTCTGACAGATCATAGAACAGCCAGACTGGGTTTTAAAGGGTTTACTGGTTCTCAATCCTCAACGCTGCACATTTTGGATAATAATTCTTATTTAACACAACTGACTGATATCATCAGCTCATTAGTAGATGCTCCAATACCTAAATTGGGTGTGTCAGATAAGGGAGACATTCAAAATGTATCATTATTAAGAGGTATTTCAGAACCAGGATTGAAAATACTCAAAAAGCATGACTGATTCTTTGACTGATCAGAAAAGACCAGGCAGTGTTTCATTAACTGTGGCCAATAGGTCTCTATTAGTGACATAATCAGTAATATGCCTTACTATGTAGTTTTATATCACTTTATAGAAATATATGTTTCTCAACCTGGTCATACTGTTGTCTGGTTTAAGAGGTGGTTTAACCAGACTAGCAGATCATCTTAAACCAGTTAAGACCAGCAGTCTATCTTAGGGATACATTCATTTGAAAATATTTTAACTAAAGTTTTCAGTGCAACTCTCTTGAAGATTAATCACTTGAATATAAATGGGGCCACTGAGGATCAAGTGCAGGTCCATCAATCACAATGATCACCCAGAATGATGGACCGGATGAATTCACAGTTTTTGTTCCATGAGGATCTTTGGTCCACTGTTTGGTCCACATATTTCATCGAGCTATGCTGTGACTACCTCCCTAACATCACAGCCTCAGCAGCAATGGAATCATTTTATTTAATGAATACCTGTACAGATGTACATTTCTAGATCAAGATCAGTGATATCCTGTGAAATTTAGCTTTTTTAGATTCTCCAGTCTCTGGTCTCGTGCCTTCAGTCATAATGGACAATAAACTGTGCACTTCTTAATGGAATACACCATATTGACATACAAGCACTTTAACCGTACAAATTGCTAGCTGGCAACAGTGAAAACACTGGTTCTTTAGAGAGGCAGGGTTCTATCCAGCACAGCACCCGGAACTGGTTTAGAAGCTTCTGCAGCCTAAGTGCATTCTCATTGACGTGAAATACAATAACTCATATGGATTCCACATTCGCATTGCTGTCAGTACTGTTTGTACCTCGGTAGCTCGGTGCAATGTTTTTCAGCGTCAGTGTCATTGAATCTGAGTGGTGATTTTTAATTAAATGCTGATATGACTGCGTTTCAAAGTCTTGCAGAAATGCATTTGTGTACTGCATTCTGTGTGCGCTGCGGACTAATCAAGTAATTGTTGCACTCTTAAAAATAAAGATTCTTTATTGGCATCTTTGTTTCCATGAGAAACCCCAGACATCTATGCAATACCTTTCCATTGCACAGAAAGGTTCTTTATAGTGGAAAAAGATTCTTTAGACTATTAAAATATTCTTTACACTGAAAAACTGATTTAGATATAATTTACTATACACTGTACACTTATGTACACCGTGTGTGTGTGCGTGTGTGTGGCATTTCCATATTCTATGTCATTCAGAAAGTTCATGTGAATCAGCACTATACTGTTGTCAGGCTGTAATCGGATCCTTACTCCTCACAACAGTTCTGGAATTACAATCTCAGCCTTCCTACATCCAGCAGGAAAATGTGAGAATCCACACTCTAAAAATATTGGGTTATAAACAACCCAACCAGGGTTATTTGGCAACCCAGCACTGTGTAAATATTGGACAGAACACATGCTGGGTTTTTTTGGCCCAGTTGGTTGGGTTAAATGTTTTTACCCAACATGCTGGGTTGTTTTATTTAAGTCAACTATTGTTTAAAAATATTAAATTGCTGGCTTAAAATGTGCTGGAAATTAAAAATCACACACAGAATTATAGAGGCAACTGCAATAATCGAAAGATGAACATTTATTATTAAGCAAGAAGAAGCATGGACAAGAATATAAGACAAATTTAATTTATTTGGGTGAATACATTATAATTTACAATATTACATACCAATAAACTCGTTTAACAATCATTTTAGAAATAAAAATGTTACATTTAAAAGTAACATTTCAATTTAAGTGTATTTAACCGTTCTTTGTAATCACTTTTCACCGATGTGTTGCCGAAATCTGAGAAATGCGCTGCCTTGCATTTCACTCATAGCTGCAAAATGCCATAACTGATTCAATAACCTGCCTATAAACAAAAAGTACTGAGATAAGAGAACATATTTTGGCATCAAATTAAATTCAGTATATATAACAAATAAAATCAGTTAATGTAATGCAAGGCAAAAGGCGTTTCCATCATGCGAAACGACTAATGCAGCTGACTGACATCTTGTCCTTGTATGTTGTGCTGTGTAAAATAACAATTCACAGCACAAAACTTTATAAATTAAATAAAATGTATACAAGCCTTTATTTCACTGAAGATGTGTGCAGTGGCACTGAGAACCACTCTCTCCTGTAGAAGATGCAAAAAAAAACACGCTTCGACTGTAACTCAAAAGCTGGGTTGCTTTGTCTGTGTTACGACTTCCTGTTTGGCTGTTGATGTTATTATATTTAATGTCTAGGAATTAAGGAAGTTGACAAAAAGAATTCAGAATCTTAGATTCTTAGAATCGGGGAGCTGTCTGTTACTAAAAACATAAGATGTGTGAAGTGATGAAACAAACAGACACCAAACTTGTTTATCAAAAACTCTTTAGTGAGAAATTATGTCCATCAAAAACAAACACTCAATTTTTGTATTTACAATGCGGATATTGACATCGAAAGTCAAGGCAAAAAATTATTTACAACAAAAAATACATAACCTCGAAAAGAAGGAAAAGAAACTCAACAGTGTGAGACGTGAGCGGAGCTGAAAGCAAAGAAATTAATAAAACAAAACACATACTAACTCCATTCAAATCAACACTATTCTAAACAAAGAAAAAGAAAACAAAAACAAATCTTCAGCGTAAACGCCAACTAACTACACTTACTAACAAAACATAAATACAGCTATTAGCTCCCGCTCCTAGTCTAGTGTTTTTATACAAGCAATATTCTACATGTTGTTTTGTGTAGGTCACGTGACATACTAACCTTGTCTCAACACCACGAGTCAAGAGATGAGTTTAACCAACAGCCCTTAGTAAAAGAGTAGAGATCAAATCACAGCACTATCAGACGAATAGTCTGAGTCAAATCACAGACGAGCGAAATGCAACATGAAAAGAAGAGGGAGCAAAAGCAACAAAAACAAAAGAAATCCAAAAGAGAATCAATCGAGAGCCATCAACAAAGGAAAATGTGCTCTCTCGTCTTGCGTTATTTCTGAGTCCTTATAGTAGACTGAGGGTGCCGGATTGGTTCATAAATGGGTGTGGTCACAACGTCAGCAGGGAAGATCAATCGAGCTGACGTCCAGTCGAAGGATCTGAAAATAATAACAGTCAAAACAAATAAAAAAAAAAACATCTCCCACGTAACAGTCGGAGACAGGCTCAACCCAGTGGTTGGGTAGAAAAAAGCAGCTTAGTTACAGAAAAAACTACCCACCACCTGGGTAAAAATGTTAAAAATAACCCAATAAAATGACCCAACAAGCTGAACCCAAAATTTGGGTTAAAAAAATAATCCAGCATTTTTTAGATCTGCCCAAGCTTTCATCAAAATTAGAGGATAATTCCATTAAAATCATATTAGATCATCTAAATATTAATAAGAACAGCACAGATTGTGCTCAGTAAAGCTCTGCATTTCTAGTGGAAGCTACAAAAATATTAATATAGGAAATAAAGACATACTCGACCCAGTGGTCATCTGTATTCTCGTCAGCTTGTTTGGTGAGAGCTTCCCCCGCAAAACATTGAGAAAAGGTTTCCATCAAAGCTTCAATTGCTGGCATCAAATTCCATAGGCTTCAAGGGTAATTACTCTACTAACTGAAAACTGTCTCCAAGTGCAGAACTCTCACGTCTGAGCAGATGCTTCCTCTGTCACTGATTTTATGCTCAAAGTAACATCCGTCTATATGGTCTGGGGGTAATATAGTTAGATTCTTAATGCCATTCAACTGGCCTAACTTAAAACACTTCATTAAAACAGAATGTAATGTGGTTAGAATGAATGAACGTTCATACAGAATGATGACTGTCCATGAGTAATCTGTGTTTCCCTTCAAAAGACACAATGGTTTTGTTACCCTTCTGTTCTTCCCTTTCACTGAGCTCCAGCTCAACCTCACATGTATCACAGACTCAAATAGGAGTGTGAAATTATCCATCAAAGACATATTTTTCCTTGCAAGTGTGTGTATGTGTGAACTGATTGCATTTGAGGTCGATTTGACTGCAGATAGTAGTTTTGCGATTAGGTATTCCTAGGCTTCTGTACAAATTCTGCATTATTACACATTATAAGCATTTTCTCATTTTCTGTCATTGCATTCTCCCACATTTCCCAGGCTCTCGGTATGGCTGCAAGGTCCTTAGAACCGGGGTCTGTTTCCATTCCCATGGAGGAGACCAAGCGTGCGGGAGGAGCCCCTCCAGATGCCGCCATGCTGACCCACCTGAAGAAGGTGGAGAACCATATCACAGAGGCACAGAGGTTTTCTCACCTGCCTCGGCGCTCAGCGGTGGACTTGGAGTTTACAGAGCTGTCCTATACCATCCGCGAGGGCCCCTGTTGGAGGAGGCGAGGTAATACATAAATCCTCATGATAAAGCTTATGTGATGATTACAGTATATCATTTTTGTGTTTGCCAGGTAGTATTATTAATAGTTTGTTAGGGCTGGGTAAAAAATAGGCTATCGATTTCTCGATTTTAATCAATTCTCATTTTTACGAAACATCATTGATTCTTAAATCCCAAGAATCGATTAGTCTAGCCTGTTTTCAGTTAACGAATGGAAGATTGTAGCACGCCTCCCATCCAATAAATTGCAGTAAACTTTGTACTTTGTTACTTTTGATATGAAACAAAGTCTCAGATTTCAAATTCTGTCCATTTTATTACAATATCCAAACAATAAATACTCTTTAGGCACTGTTTAATAAGGAGTGACAGTTCAAGTGCAGCGTGACCTGAGCGTCTCCTCCGCTTTAATACCAGTTTCAGCACGAAATAAATATGAATGCACATCCGAAGGCATCTTAAAAGAAACAGTACAACTTACTGAAATCTGTATCCCGTCTCATGTAATCGTGTTTCAACCGTGGAAAGGCATCAGTATAACAGCTGGTAAACAATATGTCATATAACGTCATATTTGGTATATTTGGTGACCATAAACTCATTAGTCAGCTAGAAAAATAAACTGTAAAGATGAGAATTTTGCTAAATATATACACCATATAACATATTCATTATAATTTTTACTGTTCCTCAAAATGTAATTCATGTCTGAATAAATTCGTCAAGTTTTTATGACAGCCACCATTTAAATGTTTATATTTCAAAAAACAAATTGGAGTAAAATTAATTATGTATTTGTAACTGTATTATTATAAAAACTTCATTGAGTGTAATTTAAGCATTTGTATACAAATCAGTTCATTTTAACCTTCAGTATTATAGTAATGTATTACCAACTGACTCTCATTTATATTTTACAACATTAGTTGAATTTTTTTTCCTTAAGAAAATTTTGCATGTACTGTACCTGGTATATATCCAAAATAATCGATACAATCAATGAATTGAATTGGAAATTGAATCGAATCACAAGCTTGTGAATCTGAATCTGTTTCAAAATTCAGGCCTATAGTTTATACAATTTATCTATGATTTCTATTGTGTCAGAAATAAATACACTGACAATTATTTTCCTTTTACTGCCTATGAGTACAAAAGTGATCCAGTGATTTACTGTATTTATCACAGCCCTTTCCAAATATGATAAACTACAAAAAACAGGAACTAAAATTATGCAACAAATCGAACATAAAACACTCTACTGACAACAGCTTATGTGGTTCGACCACAAAACCAGTCATAGGGGTCTATTTTTTAAATTGAGATGGTTTGTTAGAATAGAACAATATTTGGCCAAGATACAAATATTTGAAAATCTGTAATCTGAGGGTGCAAAAAAAATCAAATTATTGAGAAAATCGCCTTTAAAGTTGTCTAAATGCAGTTCTTAGCAATGCATATTACAAATCAAAAATTAAGTTTTAATGTATAACAATTTACAAAATATCTTCATGGAACATGATCTTTACTTAATATCCTAATGAGTTTTGGCATAAAAGAAAAATCTATAATTTTACTGTTAATAAATGTAATATATTGCATGGCTTTCTGGGATACTCAAATCTGATTGGTGAGTAGGTGTGGCAGTGTCATGGTGACCCTGCCGGGTTTATTTTGCAATATCGACCAGATAGCTATCTGTAATTCTTTATCACTCCAAACTCACGACACACAAACACACATATGTACGAACAAGTATGGGCGTAATACTATTAGCCCCTCGCACACTCCATCCTGTGTCCTGGACTGTAGAGTGCTGGTCTCAGCAGACTTAAGATATAGTAAATAATTCACTTCCGCAGACAGCATGCTGCTCAGCTGTCTGCTGCCTAGTCTAGCTAAACCTGCCCAGGATGAAACCAGCCCACACAAGCATGCTAACACACACTTTATTGATAAGGACACTCTTTCTCTTCACCGCTCATTTTTTGTTGTTCTGGTTGCAGTGATTCATTGTACATGGTGTTTTTAGCTCTGTAGCATAGGCTGGTGTTTGATGGCCATATGAGACTGAATAGGTTTTCTGTGTAGCACATGAGATAAGATAAGAGATAGAACTGGCTATCAGCAGTAGTATATCCATTAATGTCATACAAATGCTCAGTTGACACAGCTTGGGAGGCTTCATGGAGAACTATGCAGAATTTTAACATAGCTAAGGACAAGTTTAGGAGCAATTTGTGCTTAAATGCTTTTACGGAGCTTTTGGGTGCCTCAATGGTCTTGAAATGGGCTAATGGAAATGATTGATTTTATCTTTAAATTGTTATATTTTCAAAGTAATATCTATTACAAAAAACAAAAACAAATGTATAAAAAAAGTTTACAGTCGCCATTGGTAGCCTTTGTGATTAGTGCGCCGACATCTACAGCGCAACTGCGCTCATGGCGACCCGAGTTCGATTCCTGTCTCGAGGTCCTATGCTGATCCCACCCCCTCTCTCTACCCAATACTTTCCTGTCATCTCTCCGCTGTCCTGTCTGAATATTAAAGGAACAAAAAGACCTAAAATATAACTTAAAAAATAAGTTTACATACACCTTGCAGAAGCTGGAAAATGTTAATTATTTTACCAAAATACACTATGAACCCTTTCCAACAATGACTGTATAAATTTGAGATCCATCTTTTCACACTGAGGACAACTTAGGGACTCATATGTAACTATTACAGAAGGTTCAAACGCTCACTGATGCTTCAGAAGGAAAAACGATGCACTAAGAGCCAGGGGTGTAAACTTTTGAACAGAATGAAGATGTGTAAATTTTTCTTATTTTGTCTAAATATCATTATTATTATTATTTTTTTTTAATTTTGTACTGGCCTTTAGAAGTAACAGAAGGTACTTACATGTTTCCCAGAAGACAAAATCATTTAAATTTACCCTGATCTTAAATTCCAAAAGTTTTCACCCCCACCCGACTGGATCTCAAAATCATACAGTCATTGTTGGATAGGGTTCAATTACACAAAAAAGCTGAAAAACCAAAGAATTTGTGGGACCTGAAGGATTTCGTGAACAACTATCATTAAACAAAAAAACACAGCTGTGGATTATTCAGGTAACAACACAGTATTAAAAATCAAGCGTATGTAAACTTTTGAACAGGGTTTTTTAGAAAATCAATTATTATATTCTCTCTTGTGGACTATATGTAAAAGTCTTTTATGTGAAATATCTTATTCAGGTAAGTACTAAATAAAACATATCATGCCTTTTGTCTGATCCTTTATATTTTGGTAAAATAATGAACATTCTGCAGATTCTACAAGGTGTGTGTAAACTTTTGACCTCAACTGAGTGTATATATCTTTGCCATCTCCTGTCTTTCTCCATCTCTCTCTGCTCCATGTATTTTATCCAGTAAGCAGCATGAGACGCTGGTGCATTGCTGTGTTAATGTTGGTGAATGATGGCTACTGCACGCACAGCAGCTCCTATAGCTTCATGTCTTCCAGCATGCCGAGCTCCACCCACACATACCCGCATATACACACACACATGCGGCACAAACCAAGCACGCACGCACAACAGATGTATCATAAGGTTTCGCAGTCGCACACGTGCCATTACTAAATGGAAGAGGGTGAATCATACAGTGGTGATCTCCATGACATTGATAGCAGCCCACTCCTGAGACCCATATATACTTATGTTTAAACAGTGTACCTCATTATGCTGTTGCTGAGTTAGCACCTCAAACATTAGTATGCCATTCTTTCATTATTACCTCATACTTCATTATACAGTCCCTCTGTTGTTCCATCTGTTCAGAAACAAGATCTTTCATATGCAATTTATGCTTTTGCAGTTTTAGATGTATGATTTCAGTCTATGTGGCTTTGAGATTTGAGACAAACAGAGACTTTTGAGAGAGAGAGACAGAGAGAGAAATGCTGGGTATGTTGGGTTTTGGATGCTGTTCCAGCTAGCTATTGCCTTAAAGGGATAATGTTTTTAATTACTCACCTTGATGTCTTTCCAGACCCGTTAGACTTTTGTTCATCTTCGGAACACAAATTAAGATATTCTTTTTGAAATCCAAGAGCTTTCTGACCCTGCATAGCAAAGTAACTGACACGTTCAAGGCCGTAAGGACATTGTTAAAATAGTCCCTGTGACATCAGTGGTTCAATTGTAATGTTATGAAGCTACGAGAATACTTTCTGTGCACAAAGAAAACCAAAATAATGACTTTATTCAATAACAGCTTTTTTTCTGTTATTCTTCGCCACACGTTTACGAAAGTACGATAACTTGTGGTGCTGCTGACGCAGGTGCCGGCGTTCTGACATAGAACGTCCATCTCTCTTAAAGGCTATGCGTACACTAATGCATTTTTGTTTAAAAAATTACATTTTAAAATGAAAATTATCCTCATCTACACTGGCGTTTTTACTGCGTTTCAGAAACGGTCTCCGTCTACACTGCACAACCAAAAACGCATGTCACATGACCATTCAGGCTGCATACGTCATCAAGGATGTCTTATTTAAGAGAAGTAACCATAATAAAATGGATTGTTATTCCTTGGGGTGTAAAAATACTGTAATTTGTTTTTTTATTATGCAGTTTGACAGTTACCTTTCTTAACCCTGCTGGAAAAATCAGCTAAAACCAGCCTAGGCTGGTTGGCTGGTAGTAGCTGGTTTTAGCTGGTCTCCCAGCCTGACCAGCTAAGGAAGTGGCCAAAACCTCTCTAAAACCAGCCTGCTGACCAGCTATGACCAGCTATGACCAGCTAAGACCAGCCTGGATGACCAGCTAAAACCAACCAACCAGCTTAGGCTGGTTTTAGCTGTTTTTTCATCAGGGAAATGAGCTTCCGAAATAAGATGCACCAAATGAGCATGATGTTATTTGTTTAAATGGTCGTCAAGGATACGCAAAGCAAATGTGGGCAGCCACACCATCATTTTTAAAAGCCTCCGTTTTGGTCCGTTTACACTGAAAAGCAACCCCAGAGTTTTCAAACTAAAATGGGGTCTGAAGCGTTTTTGAAAGTTGAAAACACTAGAGTAGTGTAAACAACAGGCTGAACAGTAGTAAAATATACGTTTAAAACATTTTAAAATGAAAACGTACTAGTGTAAACATAGCTTTAGTCCATCGTCTGTAAATTCTGGTTCAAATAATTACTGCTGAGCGTGCATCTTCTTGTGCTTGTAAACAAGACACAGCGCATCCAGATTCTGCGTCAGCAGCACCACATACATGCATTGTGGTACTCTCATGAATGCACGTCAAAGACTGGCACGGAAGAGAAGAAATTGTTGAATAAAGTTATTTTTGTTTTCTTTGCGCACAAAACGTATTCTCGTAGCTTCATCTTGTAACATTACGGCTGAACCACTGATCACATGGACTATTTTAACAGTGTCCTTGCTATCTTTCAGGGCCTTAAACGTGTCAGTTGCGTTGCTGTCTATGCAGGGTCAGAAATCCGTCAGATTTCATCAAAAAATTTTTCAATTTATGTTCTGATGATGAACAAAGGTCTTACGGGTTTGGAACAGCATGAGGGTGAGTAATTAATGACAGAATTGTCATGGTGAGCTATGCCTTTAACCATCAATACTTCCTCTCTCAATTACCTTTAGTAAAAACACCATGCTGGTCATGTAGCATTTTTTAGCTTTTAAACAGCATGACTGTTCTGGTCCACCAGCCTGATCGGTGTAGACCAGCCAGAACTGGCATGGATTGATGAATTACTGCAAAGGAAATGTATTTGCTTGCATGCTAGATTTTCATGGTGATCCAGGTTTTTAATCCTGTTTCTCGATTTCATTGCTGTGCAGCCCATGTAGCATGTAGACATGTGGGAGTTTTCAACGTGAAGGACGTATTGTTCCTTTATAAGTGCTGCCCCAAGTTCTGCATGATAATGTATGTGAGTACAGGCAGAGTGGATAGATTAATAGTTATGTGCAGGCTGATGGTTTTATTTTTTGATGGATGAATACAAGCTGTGTGTGGCTTTCCTGCCATTTAACCCTCCTCCATAGATGTCATGCTGCCTCTTCGCTCTGTTTTCCCTCTCCTAGCCTCTTATCTTTATTGATCCGTCTCTGTTGTTTTTGCTTTTCTGTATTACCTCTGGCCTCTCTCTCTCCACTTTGTCTCTCCCTCTGGACGCTTGTTCACCTGTCATATTTTATCTTCTCTATCTTCCTGCAATTTCTTACCCCTTGTTCTGTTCCTCCTCTCTCGCTGCTTTTGGAACGTGTTGAGTCATAAACATTCTGCATTTTGGATGGTTGCCTTGTTCTGAACCTGTGGGAAGTAGCATACATGGCTTCCACAGATGTTATACAATACCATGCAATGAGCCCACTGGTAAAGTTAGAGTTATGGGTAATGCACGGGGCTGCTAACAATCTGCTCTGTGACTATCACGCTGTAGAACATGGATCTCATGGATCTCCAGAGAGACTGTCTCTGTACTTTAATAGCAGCTAATTAACCCAAAGACACTCTTGTAGCGCACCAGATATTTTATTCAGTTTGAATTCAACACATCCATTTTACACATATTCCACCTTTAAACTGTTTACTTGCTTGTTCTAATAAAGAAAAGGTGATTTTGTACTCTTGCTTGAGGGTGTAAACTGTAAAGGAGAATTCTATCACTCTACAGTTCATTCAGTATTTCAATTATTAGCACTCATAGCCTACAGTTATTCTTTCGCACTGTCAATTTGCCTATATGAGCAAATTATTTATATTTGAAAGTATGCTGAGTATTTGTCATGCATTTTTGTCACAATGACAAGTGTCTCATTCTATCACTTCATACTCACACTTAACAGCTTATGCGGATTAACCATATGGGCAATTCACACTGTATATGCTTTAGAGTTTAAGAGCTTAAGATTTGTTTTAAAACGACTCGTTTGCATGACTCGGAATTGACTCTTTCTTTTGAAAGACAGTAACTTTATACACAGAGCACTTTCAGATTTACAACTTTGGAGGATGTTTTCATTCCCTTAGGCTCATTATACACGGGGCAACTTTTTGAGCAACTTTGATGGGCAACTTTTTTGGAGCAGTGTTGCTTGGGCACTTTACCATTGAGAATCGGTAACAAATTTATATCTGAATAATTTAGATCGGTCGTGGCCGTGTCTCACCTGGTTGCCCGTTGATAGCAACATTTACTAAAGTTGCCTAGCAACATTGCTCAAAAAATTGCCCAGGTATCATCAGCCTTAGAGCAGTGTTACACACTGCATGAAAGGTCATTTTCAAAAATCCATAATAGGTGCACTTTAAAAGGATAGTTCACCAAAAAATGAAAATTACCCTATGATTTACTCACCCTCAAGCCATCCTGGGTGTATATGACTTTTGTCTTTCAGACGAATACAGTCAGAGTTATATAAAAAATGTCCTCTTCCAAGCTTTATAATGGCATTAAATGGGTGGTAATATTCAATAGTCCAATAAAAGTCCAATGAAGTGCATCCATCCATTATAAAACGTACTCCACACAACACTGGGGGGTTGATAAAGGTCTCCTAGCAAAAAAAAATCCATATTTAAAATTATAAACCGTAATCTCTAGTTTCCACTAACTGCTGTACACGTTTAAGACAGTGGCGTTCTAACGGATGACGTAGAATGTAAGCAAATACGATGACAAATGCGGAAGCGCAGAGGAAAACAAAACACCGGATCATGAATTAAAAGTACAAAACAAGGATTTGTTGGAGGATTTCCAAAAATGTTGGAGGATTTCGATATAAGCCAAGAGGAAACTGGTTTTCCTTTGCTAAACAAAGAAATTTTTGCTTCCTTTGCTCCTGTAAACAAAATCTTGGTTCTTGAGACTAGCATATTCTCACCGTAGCTTATAGCACCGTAGCTTATGATATGACAGTTAGTGGAAGCTAGAGATTACAGTTTATAAAGTTTTAAATATGGAAATTTTTCTTACAAAAACGCATCGATTCACTTCAGGAGGCCTTTATTAACCTCCTGGAGTCATGTGGAGTACTTTTATGATAGATAGATGCACTTTATTGGACTATTGAATATCACCACCCATTCACTGCCATTATAAAGCCTGAAAGAGCCACATTTTTTCATCTTGTACACCTAGGATGGCTTGAGGGTGAATAAATAATGGGATAATTTTCATTTTTGGGGGAACTATCCTATTAATCCATCTATGCTTAACAGTTTGAAATTATTCATTTATTCAGTCAGCAAAAGTATCTGAGAATAGGAAGGTTCCCAGTATAGTTGTATATGTTTGGTTATGTGATTTCAGTGTGGCACATGATGTGTGGAGTAATTAAAAAAGCAAGTTATCTTGGCCACAAATCAGTAATTAAATCCTACAAACTACTTTGTTTCCCGGTCTTAGGTAAATTGTTGTCCTGTTGTTCTAATTTGTTCCCTAGTTCAATCAGTTTAACCAAGAGTTAACTAAAAAAGGTACAGCACGGCCAAGATTTATTTAAAATGATGTGCAAAAAGATTCAGATTGTTAATACTGACTTTTACTATTATTTCCTTTCAAAAGCCCTCCTAAAACTGTATAGTTCTTTACATTTCTAACATAAGACTATACTGCAAACAGATTGATGGCTGTCTTCTTCCTTATCAGCAGATAACCACAAACTGCATGGATGCATCTATTGATTAAATGAGTTTAAGCTTTCCAAGAGCACTCTCAGACTGATCCTAGTTCAGCTCATACTGTAGCACAGGCCTATGTAAGAGATCTCACGCAGTGCTTTTTGTATTTAACTCATGCCATAGATGGAGAAGAGGATGAATGCATAAGTAGATTGATGCTCAGGTTACACGTCGTCAGCATGTAGCGAAATCTAAAGATGAATTATTAGTTACAGGATGCAGGGCATATCATTTATGGATGAGTTATCAGCATTTAATACTCACACGTGGCACAGATCATTGGTATGCAAAGAAGCGTATACAGGAAATTATAGGGCGATGTGGGGTGTTGCCCCTGTCACTCTCTTTCACTTTCTTTTTCTATTTCTCAGTTCTGTCACTCATCTTGCATCAATTTTTCCATGATGCAAACATAAAGAAGGACAGAGCAATGCAGAGGGGGAGAGAGAGAGAGCATTCAGAGCACTTCACTAATGGCTCGAGGCTGTGACTGAAATATAAAGCGACACACAGATAAATGGGGAAGACAAACCGGGGATCTTCATGGGAATCTGTGGTCCTGAGGAGGCCTGGACAATGCTGTAATGGCTCCTTTTTAATCTCAAACCATTTTTTGTAGGAAAAAATAAATGAATAAAAATATGCATTAAACATAAATACAATATTTAGCTGAATTCAAGTAAAGCTGAAAGAGTTAAAGTTCAGCTTAATACTTAACTTCCTCCTACATAAAACTGCAGCAATAAAATTTCAATAACATTTCAAATTTAGGGTCTCTTATGGACACGTTTATTTGATTAAAAATATAGTAATAGTGTGAAATATGATTAGATTTTAAAATAACTTTTCTATTTTTTAAAAGAAAAATATTTAAAATATATAAAACAGCTAAGCTGAATTTTTAGCAGTCATTTGCATTACATTTCTTATTTCTTCTTTAACTGTTGTGCTATTTTGTAGATATCTATTATTTTTGTGGAAACTAGTACATTTTTTCAGGATTTTTTGTTGAATAGGAAGTTGAAAAAATTGCTTTAATTTTACTTTTGATCACTTACTTTTGACCCCAAACTTTTAACTGCAGCACGTATACATAAAATGACATAAATGACATAAAGAAATAAACATGACGCAAAGAGTGGTAATAGCAGTCCAAGTTTCTGTCTCCCTCTTGAGGCAGTGCTAAGAGTCAGTGTATGATTTAGGCTTATTTTTAAGAAAATATGTAAAAGAATTTCTATCCATCAAGCTAAAGGCAATTTCTGGTTATTGATGTAAGTTATTGCATTGTTCATTATTTTATCATGTTTCATTTATTTTCTAATGTAAATAGTTAAAATAAGCACAGATGGATGATGATTCTAATCTAGTGTTGTGTGCTGGTGTTCTGAAATGAGCAAAGTTCTCAATTTTTTGAGTCAAAAGTTCTCAATTTTTTTTTTTTTAAATCAGATGTCAATTTATATCCCAGTCACATTTTCTTGGTTTGATAAACATTACTTACACTATCAAAGAAAAAGGAAAAAAATCTGTTTTATAGTTTTATGTTAACAATGTTATCAATATTTTTACTGTTTAGTAAAGCCAAGTATGAATCTATATATATATATATATATATAATTTGTGAAAGTATGTTTAGCTCTTCTTTTTAATAGTTAACTTTGAACTATTTTTGATTTTTTTAGATCATCAGTCATCAAAGCTCGGTAAATATTTGTTACAGACAGATTTACTTTACATTTCACCAAGCTGATTAATCACTAAAAACTCTCACAGACCATGTTTTCATGCCATTTTAAGTTTTATTTTGATATATTTAAGTGTGTGAGTTGTTTACTTACTTTTTTATTAGTCTTCCCATTAATGCCATTATATTGTTCATTCAAACTGATTCGCGAACACGTAGCACACACAAGGCGGGATTTTTCGCATAAACCAATCACAGCCGAACATTACCAGTCATATCCAATCATATCGCGATGGAGACATTGCCTCCTCTCATGTGACTTTCCCCGACTCATTCTCAGTTACCCCCCACCAAACTCACCATATGCTTTAGGGGGTCTGTTAAAACTCAGTGAGCTCAGGGGAGGCGAGTGAGATGCGTACTCTTGTTGTAACTTTACCTGCTAATGTCGCTGTTGGACAGTGTTTTTTCAGAAAGAGATTTTTTACACTCTTTAATGTTATATTTTGTAATATTGGCATTGTTTTATTTTTTTCACAGCAATTTTTTTTCTCATTCAATATTTTGAGGAGCACTGCCTTCTCTGAGGAAATGCACCTGTTTGAGGCATAATTATTATATTCTGTTGTTTAAATAATTTTATTGGACATTACTTGAGAGTTAATGTTTTTCTAGACTGCATAATCAAAGTACTTTGAGTACAAAATACTTCATTGGAATTATATCAAATAGCTCACAGGTTATAATATTATTAAATGTATATTATTATACTGCAGTGTTTTATCAAACCTGCATTTATTTGATGCCAATTAACTCTGTGATGCAGTTAATTTGGCAGCTGGTAGCTCTAACTCTAGTAAACACAATGTACCCAAAATGCTGTGTGCAGGATTTAAGGCCCTTCTGAAGTGTCTGTCTGGAAAATTCTGCAGTCGGGAGCTCATCGGAATCATGGGACCCTCAGGGGCCGGCAAGTCCACTCTCATGAACATCCTTGCTGGCTACAGGTAAGCGTGCATGTTTGCATACAGAAGGAATATTTTAGAAGTTGTTTCCACTTTCCATCCTTTGTTTTTCTACTCATCAACGTGTCTGTCCCGTATCCCTTCTTTCTGCAGAGAGACAGGCATGAAAGGTCAGATCTTGGTGAACGGGCGACCCCGTGACCTCCGCACCTTCAGAAAAATGTCATGTTACATCATGCAAGATGACATGCTGCTGCCACACCTAACAACACGAGAAGCAATGATGGTGTGTGTGTTTGCGTGTGTGTGCATGGGATATTTTTTATTAAATGCTAATGATCAGTAGGCGGCGCTCTAGAATACTTGATTCTGATTGGTCAGTCACTTCCATTTGCATAATAACCACTAAGCTGATCACTAAGCTCTAGTTTTCTTAAACAATACAGTAATTTCAACTCAAATTAATATTTTATGGACACTTATTTGGTCATTATCACAACCTATTCTACTTCAGGATGATATTTTGTATTGAAAACGACCAGTTGATTGTACATTGTCCCTTATTTACTGTAATCTGTATTTTTTTGTTTAGGTTTCAGCTAACCTTAAACTTAATGAAAACATGGAGGTGAAAAAAGAACTGGTAAGTTTTTGCAGCATAACTTTATTGTATGTGCAGATAATGTGTATTCTGTTAGGAAATTATAAAAAAAACATGATTATATGTAGGGCTGGATGATATGACCTAAAATCAAAATCTCGATTAATTGAACGTATTACCTCGATTATGATTAATGAACAATTATTTATCGTGAGAAGCAGCGCTCAGAAATGGTTTTAAAAAGAAACGCTGTCAAATACAAAAGTTGCTTTGCCAACATGCTACTGTAAACAGAAGCTTGCAATGCTTGCCCCGTCTCTGGGGTCTTCTGATTGGTCCACTGTTTTGGAACTGACATTGATGAGCAGCGATGCATGTAAAAGTTTACATTCTTTTGACACGCCGTCTTAAATGTGCCACTCACATGCGAGACACTGCAAAAAAGACACGAGCGCAATGTATAGCGTGGTAGTATGTTTTTAAGAGGAAAGTATTAATAAGATTTAAAAACATAAATAACCAACATGGGAAAATTATGTCCGTTAGAGCAGTGGTTCTCAGTCCTGGTCCTGGGGGCCCTCTGCTCTGCACATTTTGCATGTCTCCCTTATTTAACACACCTGATTAAGATCATCAGCTTGTTAGTTCATGATCTGAATCAGG
>JAHKKF010528952.1:0-10008 GCA_019740295.1 Labeo calbasu
TCTTGCATCGCAAGCAGGTTTAAAGAATTTGACATCCTGACAATTTTATCACTATCATGTTAAATTTAACAAATTTTTCAGTGACAGACAGTTGTTAACTTTAATACAGAAGGTTTTTATTAAACCTTAAAATGTGACCTTGTATGTACAACTAAGAAAGTTATTGAAATGTATTTTTTTAAAATAAATCTGTTGTTTGATTTTCAGTTTCATGTTTTAATTTTTGTTCAAAATATCGTAATACATATCGTACCGTGAACCCAATATCGGGATACGTACCGTATCGTGACCTAGGCATATCGTTACACCCCTATCAGAGAGCGATAATTATAGAAAAGAAAAAGAAAATTACTTGCGATATGTCTGCGATATGATAAAAATAAAGCTGCAAACTTAATTCCCTGCTAATTTAGACGTACGGTTTGGGTGGTTTGGACATGAGTAATACAGCGAGATTCATCAATGAGAGACAGATGGTGGCTGCACAATGATTTAATAAATGTATTACAATTATTATGCTGCTTACTCTTCCAGTCTGTTATAATGAGATAGTAGAAATGATACGATTAATAAATCATGGCAGCATATGTTTTTCCATTAACATTAACCCATTTTTAAAAGTTCAATTCAACTAGAGTTCTTTATAAATGACTTGTAAAGCCAGTTTGATTGTACTTAAAGTGGAGATGTTTGATAGATAAAACGTAGTTTATTTTACAGATTGATAGAACTATTTATACGTTTAAACAAAAAGAAAACATAATGATTCATATATTTATTATTGTTGTACATGACCTTAAACCATCTGTGAGAGGATTTGCATTCATGCATTTGGCAGATGCTTTTATCCGCAGCGATTTTCCATTGCATTTAAGCTGTGCATTATATCAGTTCATGCATTCCCTGGGAATCAAACCCGTGACCTTGCCGTGGCTTTATTCTGCTGTTTGAGCTCCGGAGAGGACGCTGTATACACACCATAATGAATCGAATGCAGGATTCACTGTACTGCACTGCAGGCACAAACGCAAGCAGAGACTTTCAGCATCTCAAACATGTGATGATTTTCCTCTATTGACAAATACAAAGAGAGGATTAGCTCGTGTCTCACCCCCGCAGTGAAAAACCTCACACAATTACTGCATAAATGCCGAGCGCTCGTCCAAAATTGGATCGCTGAAGAGGCGTGTGTTCTGTTAGGAGGACCAGACCGCGCTGTGTGTAACACTACTGTTGACAGAAATTAATAAAACACTCAAATCCACGAGAAACATCATAAACACGCAGCGTCTTCCTTACCTTTGCATCCACATACACATACTCACATATATGTTGTGTTATTCATTATTGCTTCAGCAATTCAGTTTAGGTTCAGTTTAATTTGCATGTAATTTTAAATGAAAATTTTCTGATAAAAGATATTTTATATTATAATATGGGATATTTTCTTATATATAAAATATATATTTTTAAATATTTATAATAAATTAAGCAGAGTTACAATTTACCCATTATATTTTATATATATATATATAATATAAAATAACATATATATGCCACCAGTCAAACGTTTTTGAACAGTACGATTTTTTTAAAGAAGTCTCTTTTGCGCACCAAGCCTGCATTTATTTGATCTGAAGTGCAGCAAAAACAGTAAAATTCTGAAATATTTTTACTGTTTAAAATAACTGTTTTCTATTTGAATATATTTTAAAATGTAATTTATTCCGGTGATTTTAAAGCTTAATTTTTAGCATCATTACTCCAGTCACATGATCATTCTAAGATTAATAATTCTAAGATTATGATTTGCTGCTTAAAAAAACATTTATTATTATTACTATTATGTTGAAAACAGCTTATTAGATTTTTAGGTTTCTTTGATGAATAGAAAGTTTAGAAGCTTTTATTCAAAATATAAATCTTTTGTAACATTATAAATGTCTTTATTATCACTTTTGATCAATTTAAAGCATCCTTGTTAAATAAAAGTATTAATTTCTATAATTTCTCCAAGCATTTGAATGGTATAGTGAATAATGTTACAAAAGCTTTTTGTTTCAGATAAATGCTGATCTTTCTATCCATCAAAGAATCCTGAAAAAACGTACTCAACTGTTTTAGATATTGATAATAATAATAATAAAAAAAACACATTTTGAGCAGCAAATCAGCATATTAGAATGATTTCTAAAGGATCATGTGACACTGAAAACTGGAGTAATGATGCTAAAAATTTAACTATAATAAATTAAATTTTAAAATATATTCGAATAGAAAACAGTTATTTTAAATAGTAAAATAAAATTAAATATTTTTTACTGTTTTTGCTGTATTTTGGATCAAATAAACGCAAAAAACCCCAAAAAACATTAAAAATCTTACTGACCAAAAACCTTAGTGTATTTACAGATTATCTGCTATAATATGTAATTTGTTTTATACATAAAATATATTTTTAATACTTAGCAGCATTGCAATTACCATTATATTGTATATAATAAAATAACATAAAAAATAATATGTTTTTTTTCTGGTTATACTCATATCTAAGATATTTTATGGGCAATATATTTTAAAAATTCTTTGCTATAATATTGATATATGTATATATCAATATATTTTGTCTTTTTTTCCTGGTTATGCTCATATCTACTATTTTTTTAATATGTAGATAGCAGTTACTTTGGAAATAAATATATATAACATAACCATAAAAAGTTCTAAACTATTTTATGGGCTAGAATTGCTCTGTAAGAGTGCAACTTTAAAATGATTTTAAAAAATCTGTTTGCAGCAATTATTAACAACAGGAAAAGAATGGCATGGAAATGTATTTGTCAGATATCAAGAATACGCTGCTGTATTGAAGTTATTTTTAAATGAATTGCATATCTGATATGTGATATTGCTGGGACAAATGCTACGCGACACAAAGCCAAAAACAACTGAGAAAGATTGCATCATACTTATATATTTCATACGGAGAACAAAAAGCGCCTGTGGTTCAGTGCATCAGTCTGTCATCACAGAAAGCTGAACATCAGCATGACTATGAGTGTTATCTCAATGATAATGGATTATATTACCTGAGGGCAACACAAATGGGCCTCAAATTGAGACTTGTGGGACACGCAGAGGATTTTATGCTCTCCTGAACATGCACTCCAATGTGAAATGCTTCCCAGACGAGAATAAAAAAAACAAACCTTTATGAATTTGACTTTTCCAAGTCTTACAAAAAATGAGCTCACCCTCAGGCCATCCAAAGATTAGGATGAGTTTGTTTCTTCATCAGATTTGTAGAAATGTGCTCACCAGTGGATGTGAATGGGTGCCGTCAGAATACGAGCCCAAACAGCTGATAAAAACATCACAATAATACACAAATAATCCACTCAGTTCAGTCCATCAGTTAACAACTTGAGAAGACAACAGCTGAAACGAATCCAGCAGTAAGACGTTTTTAACTTTAATCCAAGTCTACAACGTTATTATTTTTATTTGTTATTATTTTGTTTCGCATTATTTTTTCCCCAGTTAAACCTCCAGCCGCAGCTCTATTTCAAACACTGTCATCATATCAAATCTGGATTTAAATGCTGTGACAGTGAAAACGGATTAGTCTTTTTGAAAGCTGATATTGCTGCTTTAGCTGCACTATTTAAATGGATTATTATCCACATGTGGGATAAAGTCCTGGACAATATTAAGACAGATCAACAAACGCTTACATTGTGCTTTTCCTGCAATTAATGGACGAAGTCTAGTTGACAACAGCTTTTAAGCGTAAGATTAAGACAATGATATCCGATTTACCATTAATACCAAAGGACATGCAAAATCCCATTACAGCTCATGGGAGTTGAGTAAAGTTTTGAAATGCTACAAGTTAGTGAAGCGTGTGCTTTTTTAAAGCTCTCAATCTGATTTCTCATGCATGTTAGTCTGGCTTGAGGTTTAAAGAGCGACAGCTTTGGTTTTGGTTACGTGAAAAAATCAATAGCGGTAAAACCAAAACAACAATCCATTTAGGGAACACAGACTCCCATATGTGTGTTGACGAAAGCAATCGGGACGACTACTGAGCCTGAAAAGTGCTCGATTACATCAGATCTGTTCTATTAAACATAAACGTGACATGTTCAGCGCTGTTTTCTCTGTTTTAAGGATGTGTCTGATAGATGAAGTTCCTGGATTCAGTAACACACACAGATCAATATTCGCCCCGAGTCCTCATGAAAACAGAAACAGATAGTCTTGCTGTCTAAAGAAGCACTTCTACTCAAGGGCAATCAGTTAAATGGGCGTTTACTGTTATTGTCAGTTTGTAACAGACTATATGACTCATTTCTACACATGCGCTGCTTCAAAAAGATGTAAACAATCAGGAATTTTCCGTTTTAACAATTGATTATCACATTTTGAGGTGCATCTCGTCACATTAATAGAGTGTTTTAGCAGTAAACCGGTTACCTTACCTGAATGTGTTCGTAGATTTGTGTTGAATGTTGTGCAAATCAGTTCAGCCATTGCGTCGCAAAATGAATCACTGTTCCGAAGCGCTCCAAACGGATCGCGTACCGCGAATCATTTGATTCAAATCGCGTATCGTAAATCATTTTATTTAGATTAGGAGTTCGGAGCGAGTTCGTGAATCATTTGATTTAGTTTAGAACTTCTCGCGAATCATTTGATTCAGATCGGAGCACGTATCGTGAGTCATTTGATTCCGATCGGAGAGCGTATCGCGAATCATTTAGATCGGAATTTCGAGTATCGCGAATCATTTGATTCTGATCGGAGCGCGTATCGCGAGTCATTTGATATAGATCGGAAATCAGAACTTCTTGCGAATCATTTGATCCAGATCGGAGCGCGTATCGCGAATCATTTGATTCAAGTCGCGTATAGTAAATCATTTTATTTAGATTAGGAGTTCGGAGCGGGATCGCGAATAATTTGATTTAGATCAGGAGTTCAGAGCGAGTTCGGGAATCAATTGATTTAGGTCGGAATTTCGAGTATCGCGAATCATTTGATTCAGATCGGAGCGCGTATCGCGAATCATTTGATTTAGATCAGGAGTTCGGAGAGAGTTCGTGAATTATTGGATTTAGTTTAGAACTTCTCGCGAATCATTTGATTCAGATCGGAGCACGTATTGTGAGTCATTTGATTCCGATCGGATAGCGTATCGCGAATCATTTAGATCGGAATTTCGAGTATCGCGAATCATTTGATTCAGTTCGGAGCGCGTATCGCGAGTCATTTGATATAGATCGGAAATCAGAACTTCTCGCGAATCATTTGATCCAGATCGGAGCGCGTATCGCGAATCATTTGGTTTAGATCGGAATTTCGAGTATCGCGAATCATTTGATTCAGATCGGAATTTCGAGTATCGCGAATCATTTGATTTAGATCAGGAGTTCGGAGCGAGTTCGTGAATCATTTTATTTAGATCAGGAGTTCGGAGCGGGTTCGCGAATTTGATTTAGTTCAGAACTTCTCGCGAATCATTTGATTCAGATCGGAGCACGTATCGTGAGTCATTTGATTCCGATCGGAGCGCGTATCGCGAATCATTTGATTTAGATCAGGAGTTCGGAGCGGGTTCGCGAATCAGTTGATTCAGATCGGACCGCGTATCGCGAATCATTTGATTTAAATCAGGAGTTCGGAGTGGTTTCGCGATTCATTTGATTCAGATCGGAGCGTATATCGCGAATCATTTGATTTAGATCAGGAGTTCAGAGCGGGTTCGCGAATCAGTTGATTCAGATCGTAGCGCGTAACGCGAATCATTTGATTTAGATCGGAACTTCGGAGCGGATTTAGAATCTTTTGATTCAGATCGGGAGTTTGAAGCGGGTATTGCGAATCCTTTGTTTCTAATTTCTTTTCTTATTTTATTTTACTGAACAGTAGGCTACAAAATATTGTACCATTACTGTACTGTTATAAAAACACAACAAAAATATCTACATATGTAAATAGATAAAGTGCAATAAAATGAACACCTAAATATGTATTTTAGATGCTTTATTTTCACTAATCTTATGGAAGCAAAATATCAAAACTGACCAAAAATTTTGCCTGTAGTGTCTTATTTTAATGAGAAAGGCCTCCTTTTTATGTAAACTGCACAGGTTCATAATGTCTCCATCAGATTATGATTAATTAAACAGCCAAATAGCTATTTAGGCATTGTTTTAGCAACTATACAAGCCACTGTACTCGTAACGTGACCCATTTTTCATATCACCTTTCCACACATTTCCAAGTGAAATAATGGTATGTGATGCCAACTATTCACATTCTGTGCAGATACAATCTTTCCATATAGATTTGAATGTCCTGTTTCACTCGAAAATATGTCACATTATGGGAGTAAAATGTGTTTGAACGCTGTTGCATGTGGGTTTGGAGCATCTGAGGGTTTCTGACATCGCTCCAGTCAAAGAGGTGCTTAGTGGTTTTGTTGATTTCCACACAAACCATCTCGTCTCTTCCCAGGCGTGTCGAGTCGATCTCCTCCAGGCTGAACCAACACTGTGTGTTTCTGTTTTTGTTCAATCATCTTACAGGCTCCTAAAGCATGGGCTTCTCTTTTCAGGAGGAAAGATTAAGACTTTTGCTACTTCAAAGCCAATTTTAAAAATAGTATATATGTAATATCATAAGAGACCAATCTTTTGACATACAAGAGTTCATTGTACTATAAAAACATGAAAACATATGCAACTTCCAGGACTCATAACGTCCTGCCCAGTCCAAAGGGAGTGATTATTGAAATTAAACTCAGTTTATATTTCACATTTATTTTATTAAGCTAAATTATGACTTGTGCAAAAGTCTTCTGACATTAGAAGTGGCAATGAAAGTATAATATGACCATGTTAAATGCTATGTTGTACACTGTAACAAATATTTGTTATATGAAACGTGTAAATAAAACAAAGATTGTTAGTGAAATAAAAGAAGGAAATACCATTTCTGTTTTTCTATGTAAAAATGTCATGTTTAACCCGCTGGTGCCTGAACGATTAAATCAGGAAGGAAAAAGAAAGAAAAAAAAAGCTTTATGTTATAGATAAATATATACAGTATATTAGATTTATTTTTAATAAATAAATAAATACAATTTTAAATATAATATATTTTAAATAATATATTATAATAATATTTTGAATAATAATATTATTTATTTAATAAATAAAATATATAGTATAATGTAAATAATATAATTAAAGCAATAAATATTAACATATTAATAAAAAAACTAGGAATTTTGATGTTATAGAAAAAATAGCTTAATGTTTATTGGAAGTTTTATTATTTTACTTTTTATATTTTATATACAGAATATTACATAACAAAAGCAATAAAAGTATAATATGACCCTTTTAAATGCTACACTGTAATAAATATTTATTATTTGAAAAGTGTAAATAAAACAAAGATTATTAGTGAAATAAAAGAAGGAAATACCAATACCAATACCTGTTTTTCTATTTAAAAATGTCATGTTTAACCCGCTGGTGCACAAATGATTAAATCAGGAAGGAAAAGGAAAGAAAAAAATAGCTTTATGTTTTAGATAAATATATACAATATATTAGATTTATTTGTAATAAAAAAAAAGAAGTAAATATAATGTAATAATTTAAATAATATATTATAATAATATTTTAAATAATAACATTATAAAATAATATTATTTAATTAATAAATAAATTATAATATATAATATAATAGTATAATGTAAATAATATAATTAAACCAATAAATATGAACATATAAATAAAAAATATTATTATTTAATTAATAAATCAATTATATAGTATAATGTTAATAATATAATTAAACCAATAAATATGAACATATTATTAAAAAATATTATTTAAGTAATAAATAAATGATATAGTATAATGTAAATAATATAATTAAATAAATATTAACATCTTAATATATTAACATTAGAATCTTTATTATATTACTTTTTATATTTTATATACAGAATATTTATTTTATTCATTTTTTTTTAAATATAAAAACAAGCAATTTTTCATGCATCCTTGGAAATAATTCAGTGTTACTTGCCATTTCTTTGTAATTATTTGTGAAATTTACTAGCAATTTTTGAAAATTAAGTACGAAATTCTACACCATTTTTTCAGTGCATAAGTTTGTCAAGACTGAAATCAAATTTTAAAATAGATTCATTACCTGAACTAACCTAGAAAAAAAAAAGATGTAAAATCTACAAGGTCAGTCAGCGTCCTTGCCTTTCAGAAAGCTCAGCAGCAAAAAGACAATGACATGAAAGGATGTTTTCCTAAGCAGAGAGCGAGGGTTATTAGCAGTCCTTCAGTGTGACGGGAGGTCAGCTGCTTTCTCAGTCTTTTATCAAGTTAATGCACTTTGAACCCAAAGGCACGAGCCAGAGGCCTTCAGCGTTCCCCGTCTGTCATTTAAAGGGCAGGGAGAATGAGTAAGCCCTAATTGAGCAGATATACTTCATTTCACATGCGAACGGCCGTCGATAGCGGTGCTCTCATGCACAAAACAGCCTTCGATGAGCAGGAGGACGATGTGCATGTCAGAGACAGCATTAGAAATGCTGACAGTGAATCAGTAGATACGTCTGTGTTGGGTTTTCTATTTTAAGAACAAAGATGACTTGATATTTCTTTCGCTTTGAGGCAATGCAACACATTTTGGCCAGATTTAGTGCAACTCTGCAACTAAAGGATAAAAATAGACATGTTTAAACATTAAAAGGAGTCATTATTGCATCAAAGCAGGTTTGAATCACATGCTTATGATTTGCATATGTATAAACATATGCTCATTTTAAGTGAAAAATAACTGCATTTTTTTTTGTATCACGGTGGTACCAGTGTTGTGAGATACTATTATGTTTTTTATTAATAGTTTGAATTTGTTGTTATTTTTATATTTTCAATTTTCATTATAATTTTTGTTAAAGTTTTAGTCATTTTGTTGTGTGTTTTTTGTCATTTTTATTTTTTAAAATTTACTTTTTATAAATTTTTATATCAATTTTAGTAATTGTTATATCAAGCTAAACTAAATGAAAATGATAGATGTTTCATTAAAAAATGAAAAGTTTTTTTTTCATTAATTGGCTATAATAACTCTGCTGTACTGTTATATTCTTTAAAGTTTTTTTGTTATTTCTATTAATTTTTTTTTTTTTTTTACAATGTTTATAGAAATTTTAGTATTAGTTCTCTTAGTATATCAAGTCAAACTAAATGAAAATGAGAGATGTTTCATTGAAATCCAGCTGAAAAAATAGTTTTTAATACTTTATTTGAGCTAACATTTATTTTTATGTCTATTAACACTTTTTTTTTTGCATTAATTGACTATAATAACTCTGAAGTACTGTTATATTCTTTGAAGTGTTTTTGTTATTTTTATTATTTTTTTTAAATTTACTTTTTAATTTTTTAATTTAGTATATCAAGTTAAACTAAATAAAAAAGAGAGATGTTTCCCTGAAAACTAGCTGAAAAAATTGTTTTTAAATTATTTATTTCAGCTAACATTTATTTTAATGTTAAGTAACACTTTTATAAATAAATAAATATATATATATATATCATTAATTGACTATAACAACTCTGCAGTACTGTTATATTCTTTATTTTTTTATTACTTTTTTAAAATTTACTTTTTATTAATTTTATATCAGTTTTATATGGAGGGCCAAATTACTCAAAATTAAATAATTAAATAAATGTTGAAATATATAAATAAATCGTTAAATGCATCATTTAATTATTGAAAGCATAAATAAATGTACAAATATTTATTTATTTATTTATTTATTTAAATATGTATTTATTTATCTTTTTATTTATTTAAATATTTATTTATTTATTTCTGCATTTATTTATTGCCTCCACATTTCATTTTGAGGTTTGCGGTTGTCGCACGTCACTCAACAATAGTGGGCGTCACCTTTCCAGCTCG
>JAHKKF010528954.1:0-14480 GCA_019740295.1 Labeo calbasu
GAGGAACTGGGTTCCATGTGAGGACTGGGTTTCTCACCTTTAGAACTGGTTTTCTCGGAAGGAAGGGAGCCAGACTTCTCAGATGGGAACAAGGAACTAGGTTTCATGGGACTACTAGGCTTCTTAGATTTAACATTTGACTTCTCAGATTGGTGGGAGGAACTGGGTTCCATGCGAGGACTAGGTTTCTCAGGTTTAGTGCTGGATTCCTCAGATGGCTGGGAAGAACTGGGTTCCATGTGAGGATTAGGTTTTTCAGGTTTAGAGCTGGGTTTCTCAGGGGGAAAGGAGCCAGACTTCTCAGATGGGAACAAGGAACTAGGTTTCATAGGACCACTAGATTTCTCAGATTTAACGTCTGACTTCTCAGATGGGTGGGAGGAACTGGGCTCCATGTGAGGACTAGGTTTCTCAGGTTTAGCACTGGATTCTTCAGATGGAATGGAAGAACTGAGTACCATAGCAGCATTGGGTTTCTCAGCGGGATGAGCACTAGACTTTTCGAATGGTGTGGATTTGTGTTCCATAGGAGTGCTTGGATTTTCAGGTTTAGAACTGGGTTTCTCTGAGGGAAGGAAAGAACTGGGTTCTACCGGAAGTTTGGTTTTCTCAGGTTTACGGTTGGACTTCTCAGGCAAGAAGGAAGTGGGTTCCTTGGGATATGCTCCTTTTACAAAGGGGTATTCCATTAGAGTAGATTTTTCAGAGTAAACAGTCTGTCCTGAAATAATAATAATAATAATAATAATAATAATAATAGCACCTAAACTTGTTTAAGTGGCAACATACTACAGTTAATTAGCAACATACTACAGTGGCAGTAAATTCTGTTTAATATTAATACAATATGACAGTTGAAACAACATAATCATGCAAACATACACAACTTTGTACCAATAATAATAATAATAATAATAATAATAATAATAATAATAATAATAATAATAATAATTATTATTATTATTATTAATTAATTAAAAAAAATAAATAAATAATACCAAACCTTTGTTTTCTTGTAGTACGTGCCCAGCATCATTCCAGTCAGACACATGGGAAGCACGTTCAATTGGAGGACAGAGCACTAAAATGAAAGTTAAGATTACCAAGAGAAACGTATTTTTATTACCTATTTATTAAAGTTAATTTACCTTTGCTCCATAAATGATACAGATACAATAAAATATGGAGTCTAAAAGGACCCATTTTGCCCTCAAGTTCAATCATTTAGTCTGGCAGTCTAGCCAGGCATTTTAAAGATGAGCAGTGACACTGATTTGCATCACCTGGGATCCCAATTAATGAACAACTGTTTTATCATTAACATCCTATTAAACTCATGCACTGACGGATTTGCTTCATGTTTGTGGTTTTCACTTTAGAAATAGTTTTGATATAGACATACTGACATAAAATGTGTCTAAAGCCAGCCTCACACTATAGGGTTTTTAGCCCGACTGTGCCCTCCCGAGAATCGGAGCAAAAATCTTGTGGAGCAACTCGATCGGTCCCGATGTTCAGCACGGATTATCTGGTAATGTGAGACGTTCACAGGTCGAATCTTGCACCTCCCGATCTGCTCACACACAAATCATATCAAACATGTTTGATATTCAGGATTTTAAATCGGGATGATCACGGCTATGATTACGTCAGCACTTTCACAACAGCCAATGCGCGACCGCAAAACAGCTGCTGTACGTCCATTGGATAGTGGAGATGGAGTAAACTGTGTCTTATGTTTTTGTAGTAACACTGTCTGTATAATATGTTGAAAACACACCACAACCGCACGGAGCAAGGAAAGCAATGATCCATGCGGCCCGAGTCCGACCCGAGCCCATCTTTTTCCCCCTTCTCCCAAAACAGCTTATACTACTGTTTTAGCAATTAAAATAGTTCAGTTTTGTATGTAATGGTAAAGTGATTATATTTCGTTTCGTTTTTTTATTACGTTAATTTAGAAAAACGTTTGGAGCATTTTTTGTTTGTTAAATATAAGTTTTTGTTTTTTAATGACCAAGCGGTCAGCGGCACACAGTGAGTTGATCATAGACTGTGTTTAATCAGTTTTGCCTTCTCAAATCACGACCTGCCTAAAGCAAAATCTATAGATATAAAACAGTTAAAGCATATAACAGTTAACTAACATTTGTAAACACATTTATTTTATTTTGTATTTTTTTTATTATTATAAACTACAACAAAACATATACAATTATAACAAAATGAATAATAATAATAATAAAATTGTAAACATTAGTTGCTGAAATGACGATCTGTTGCGTAAGATCACGTGAGGCGCTCCCTCCTTCATGATAATCTTAATCATTTCTTGTAGTGTGTGATGCGCCACACTACAAGACCACTTTTTCTGTGCTCTTTATTTGGTGCCTCTTTTGGTTGTTTTTGTGAAATAATAAAATTCCTTGTAATACTGAGGGAAACGAGATTGCTTTTGAAACTTGAGTTCCGGAGGCTAAACATGAGCTTGTGTGCTGAGTGATAATTAATTACTGATCTCAGTAATTAGCAGGTGTTATCCAGGTGGTACATATTTTCTGATTGGCTTTACAAGTCCTGGCTTGGCCATAATATTAAAATGCCTAGTCAGAGCACCTTTCTTAGTGGTTGAGTTTGTATTAAAGGATGTGCTTAATTCAGTTTATTGTTGTTGTGGTGGTGTTTTATCACCAGTTGGTTGGGGAAGGTGAGTTTGATTTTGTTAGTTTGCAGTGATTTATATGTAGTTTATTTTTACATGCGTTTGTTTTTGTTTTTCCTGGCACTTAAAGTCAAAGTAGTTGATCACCAAAATGGAAGAGCAAGTGCTGTATAATGCAAGTCCTTCAAGTCTCAGTTGTCAGTAAGGCAGAGATTTATACATTCTGAGCTTACATTCATTGCTTGAACAACTTTTCCCAAGAAGCCTGTCAATCTCTTTATCCTGCCCAGGTTTAATGATTTTCAGGTTGTGTGCTTATTGATAATGTTCATCATTGATGATTTTTTTTTTTTTTTTTTTTTAATGTGAAAGGTATATGAAAAGACAAAAGTATATTCCATGTTTTCTTCCCCACATAAATTACTTTATTTTTTTTAATGGTGCTTGACATATTCATATAGTTTACATTCAAATTAACACAGCATGTCACATGTGATCTAGTGTGATTTACACAATTTCAGATGACACTCAAGTACATACAGTTTGACAGTATTAATCAATACAATGAATGCATCCACAATACAATCTCCAGAGTAAATGATCAGGATTTTATTAGACCAGGATAGAGGAGAGGAAAAAAAATTGTGGGAGATTTTAATGGGAGATGCAACAGAGGATGGGCTTTTTCCACTAGAGGAAGCATTATAATGGATTATGGACTCAGATTTTGGTTAAAAAATTCTTCATGTTGCTTTTGTTTCTTACTTTCCATCCAGAGGAGCTCATCAGAAGCTCGAGTTCTTCTCACGTGATGGAGAGCTTTGCTGAGAATCATTTTGGCCTAGAACATGTTACTTGTCCTGCACATTTTTTCATCACGTCAAACGTCACAAAATGCATTTGTAAATATGCTGATTTTTACAAGCAACAATAACTGACAGCAATGAACAGTCAGTGAGTGGCAAGCTAAAATTAAACTCACTGAAATCACTGTCATCATGTCCTGAGAATGCTTGAGCAAACATCTGGAACCCACTTCATATCACGTTAACATTTACGTGAAACATTTGATTCAGTCTACTTACTGTTCTTTATGGAAGCTTGACTTCCAAAAAAAATGATAATATAAACTCACAATTCTGAGATGAAAAGTCCATATTGCAAAATAAAGTTACTTCATGTCAGAAAAACGTTTATGTCTTTATGAGTTTCTCTGTCTGAGAGGAGAAGTCCAAATTGCAAAGTAAAAAGTTGCATTTTTTTTTCATAGTAAGGTGGGGGAAAAAATGAATTGTGAGATATAAATTCATAATGTAAAAAGGTCAGAATTGCCAGACAAAAATTCTGAACTACAAGAAGAAAGTCAGAACTGTGAGAAAGTAGTCTCAATTTTTTTTTTTTTTATTTCGTGGCAAAAACGGGCATCCATTTTTATAATATGGTCCTTATATTAAAAAAAACAAAAAAACATCTGCAATTATTTCTGTAAATACATCTATAGTTACACTGACCCAATCCCCACACTTGAAACCATTATTAAACTTGTGTTTCTTCATACTCATCTGCTGCCATGAACCCTACATGAGCAGCGACATCATCACACACACAATGATGGGAAGATGAAGTCATTATTTAAAAAAAAAAAAGAGTCGTTTATTCAAACAGATGTGGTGAGCGAAGATGTTTAAGAGAGGAGCTGTGGTTGAGGAGGAGCGGGGGTCAGGCGGCGCGGACGCTGAAGAACGGTAACGCTCTGATGAAGGAGTCCAGTTTACTGCTGAACAGGTCACTCTGAAGAGACTCGCCCAGCGCACACAGCGGGTTCTTCACGATGTACTCCACGTACAGCTACACACACACAACATAATCATAATCAATCTTTAGACATAAACGTGTGATATTCACTAACTGAGAATGGCTTTGAAACAATTCTGAAGCATGCAGCACTCACATTTACGTAACTGAATGATTGTCTTTTGAAGTTTAATAATTATATTTTGGGTCATTCCATGTCAAATCAACCAAATATCAAAAACTTCCCAATCTCAATTTTATGATTTTGCTAAAAAAAAATTTTAAGAAAGATAAACATGTATATCGAAGACAGCCTAAACATGAAATGTCCAGAGTAATCCACTGTTTTGTAGAGGGAGCAAAATGCCAAATTACAGGGGGTTAAAAATGAGCTCAGAAAGATGGCAGCATCGTAATGATATTTCTACACAGAGGTTGTTTGTTCTATTAGTAAAATCTGTTGACTTTATCAATCTTTGTTGCATTGTGTGCCAATGGTGACCATTCAAAAATGGGGAAACAGCACTTTTACATTTTTTTGCTCCAAAGTTTGCATGCATGTAACTCAAGAAGTATTAAAGACATAATAATGCCCTCTTAGATATTGGGTCTTAACAAACTTTCCTTTTGGCATCTTTATTTTGAAGGCCCTGTATGGTTCGGTTCCAGAGATACTGGAATTTCAATATGGCTCTAGGAGTAAATCAAAAACCAAATGTGGTTCACTTTGCAAAAATATGATGCTTCTTTTCTTATACAGAGGAATGTCTGAAGAACAAATAATGTTGAAACTAGAGATGTACCTCATTTCCTTCTGTCAAAACAACTGGATTGAACATACCTCTCTGAGTGCCATAAATAATCTTTTTTTTTTTCCAAAGTTTGCAATAAAGGCATCACAATGTGATTTTAGATTCTCCTTCTTTAGGAATCCCTACATCATTCAGTCCCAGAGATACGAGGATCTCAATGCTGCTCCATTTTCAGGTTGTTGAATATTACCCATTTTCAGTGGTTGAAAATACCTGTTTGAGTGTCAGAAATGTTCTTTTTATAAAGTGCCTGTAACTCAAGAAGTATTTGAAGTATCTTAATATGATTTTAGATTCTGGTTCCTAAGAAAGTTTTCTTCTGGAATCCTCTTCTAATTTCAACATTATTTATTTTTCAGACAGCATTGGCTGTATAGTGACCAACATTTTGTTTTCAACTGCTGAAAAAGTTTAATATTCAACAATCTGTAAATGGAGCCTTGACGTAGGGCCGTGAAAATTAAGATTTCAAAACAACAAAAGTTTATTAGGAACTAAGACTCAGACAGGTATGTTCAAAACATTTTTTTGACATAAGTAAACAAGACACATCTCTAGTTTCAACAAAAGAAAAGAACTATCATAATTCTGCAAACTGACCCAGATATGTACATTTTAGCGACTTACTCCTGGAGCCGTATTATAATTCCAATATCTCTGGAACCGAGCCATACAGGGCCTTCAAAATAAAGATGCCAAAAGGAAAGTTTGTTAAGACCCAATATCTAAAAGGGCATTAAGATATCTTTAATACTTCTTGAGTTACATGCATGCAAACCTTGGAGAAAAAATGTAAAAATGCTGTTTCCCCATTTTTGAATGGTCACCATTGGCACACAATGCAACAAAGATTGATAAAGTCAACAGATTTTACCAATAGATCTACCAATCTCTGTGTAGAAATAACAATTTGATGTTGCCGTCTTTCTAAAGTCATTTTTATCCCCCTGTAATTTCACTCTAAATCTCAGGTGAAAATTGCTATTTTGACCCCCCTCTACAAAACAGTGGATCGCTCAGTAAATATTCATCCATGACATTTAATGTTTTGTCTTTCATCACTTTACATGTGTATCTTTCTTCAGAAAAAATAATTTGAGCTGGCGACCTCTGGTTGAGTTGACATGGAATGACTGCATTATGTCATGCTTTTATAGTTTTTAGTTATATTTTAAAAAGGTTTTTGTGTTTTTATATTTTTGTTTTCATTTTAATTTTAGTTAAAGTTTTAGACATTTTGTTATATTTTTTAATTAGATTTTTTTTTTAAATATATCTATATTTTTATTCATTTTTATTTCTGTTTTATAGTTATTTTAGCACATCAACATATCTTTATCGCAGTGATTCAGTCCCCAAGTTTAAGAGCTTTTACTAGTTATACTATTTAATACTTCATGGTCTTGAATTAAACCAAATGTTTAAGAATGTGAATGTGTGTGTGTGTGTTTGTTACCGTGCTGTAGATCTGTTGCAGCGTGTCTCTACAGTTCGGCACGCCGAGGTCTGTGTTCATCACCAGTTTGATTCCCGTAGGAGTTTCATAATAATGCAGTTTATAACGGCTGGTCTGAAATGCCAGAAAGCCTTCTTTCCTGAAGCATTCAGTCAAGGAGAACACGAACACACACACACACACACTAACAAACACACGCTGGTGCTCTGATGAAATGAAGGATACATGTCCAGCGGACTCATCTTACTGACGAAGGATCGGATGGAGAACAGCATCCCATACATCAGCTTAAACTCCTGATGAAACAAAGAGACAACAGAAGTAAAATTATTTTTTATTTAAAAATAAAGCATATGAATATATACACAGAAAATAACAACAGAACGTATCATATGGCTAAAACTATAACACGTAACACATACATGGACACAGAAAGTAAAAGCATATAAACAGTCTGTGCAGACTGACAAACAGTGTGTTTGTTTGTGTTTGTGTGTTTGTGAACCTCTTCTTTGGAGATTCCGGCTTGTTTCTTGCGGTTCCATTCGCTGTAATGTAGGCAGGTGCCATTGCGATCAAATATGTACAAATTATGAACGGTCATCTGAGAGAAATGACACAAATCACACTGTTATTGATGATGTTGATGACAGTATAACACCAGTGACACAAAGCGCATCCTGCTCAACATCACTATCGTAAATACGATCACAGAATTAAATTACATATAAGATAAACACCGTTTATATTACCCGTATTGAGTTTAATTCACAGGATGTTTAATACAGTAAATGTTGATAGATTTCATTATTTACCTTCCGCACGGCGTCTGCCCTGAGACTGGCGCGACAGCTGCCTGAACAAGTGTCAAACTTCTCTCTTGAAACAATCGAGCGATCTAATATGCTTCAAACGAACATTAATAAAAAATAAATCAACAACACTGCGTATTATTGCTTAAATTATATAATTTCCGCGGAAGTGTTTTTTTCGGCTGTATCAGGCGTGTGTGGTCGTTTAAGACAGGCGTATGTGCGGACTGCTGTTGCGGGGCCCTTCAGTTCCGTTCTTCTTTCAAGATGGCTACAGCGCTGCAGTTTCCTGCTAATGTTTCTACTTTAAATAATTATAATGATTTATATCCTGACTGGACGCAGAGAGAAGTCAGCACAGGGGTAGGAAGTACAAATAATTATTATAATAATCTCAAAAGATTGAGTTTTGCTGTAGAGAGACGCGTTTATTAGCTCATTCGCTGCGTGAATGATGCAGCAGATCGTGAAACAGCAGAACTCAACAATACACTCATTCATATCGAGCTCATTATACACAACCATATTTACATTAGCGACATAGATACATTTTGTTTGTGTACTATTTAGAATCATTTATTTATTATAGTAGCGCGGTTGCTAGTTATGACATTATTATCAACTAATAGATGAATCAACGCAGTACGAGCAGATGATGAACACTATTAAACACTAAACTCTGTGTTTATGTCTTTAAAATGACTCAAGTTTACTATGAAATCCTATTTATTTTCCACACAGACTAATATGTATGTAATTAGTAACTGCGAGTTTGTAATTCTGACTTTTCTGTAAGATGGCTTTTTCTGGAGTTTATATTTTACAATTCAGTATTTATTTTTCAAAATTGCCACTTTTATCTTACAATACTGACTTTCTTTCTAACGACTGCGTTTTTGTATATTACAAGTCATACTTTTTTTACGACTTTTTTCTCAAAATTGCAACTTTATGTAACAGTTCACCTTTTTTTTAATCACAATTATTACTATTTTTTTTTCCTCTAAAAGATTGATACTTTTAACTCAATTCACTTTTTTTTTTCTAAAATTGCAACTTTTTTATCTCACTGTTGACTTTTTCTAGAATTTGTCAATTTATATTACTCCAATTAATATATTTATATTCTCCTATTTTAGATCTTTTTTTCTCAACTGCAAATTTATATCACTTTTTCTCAAAAGTTCTCATTTCTCATTTTAATCTCACAATTCTGGCTTTTTTAGCAGAGTTTATTTCAATTTTTGTGCTTTTGTACAAAACTACAGTTTATTTATTTATTTTTGATTCTTTAAATTTTCTCAAAACTGCTGTTTATTTATTTATGGTACTTTGAATTTTCTTAACTGTAATTTATATATTTTTGATACTACTTTAAATAGTTTTTTTTTTTTTTTTTCAAAACTACAGTTTATTTATTTATTTATTTATTTATTTATTTTTGGTACTTTGAATTTTCTCAAAACTACAATTCATTTATATATGTATTTATTTTTGATTACTTTTGATAACTTTTGACTAAAGGTCTTCACAGCAAAAAGTTCACCGTCAAAATAAAAGTTCAGTTTAACTTGACAGTCACAAATATATTAATATATTACTTAATGTAAAGATAGTACTACTACTACTAATAAAATTATTATTGTGTTAATGGAATATTTACCAGAATTTTTTTTTTACCTGAATTTATTTACCGGAAAATTGTAAATACACAACACAGTATTTCAGAAAAAAAAGAAATAAATAGCCTATAATAAATTAATTCTTCATCAAATCTAATTATCCTTTATAAATTCATTAGACATGCTCTTAGCAAAGATCTCTACACACCTGTAGACTCAGTAGTTGTTCACCATAATCCTGTGTAGTGGCACTGACGTGTGATTATTGTTATTTAAATTTTTTTTTTTTTTTTTTTTTTAAAGGGGGATGAAATGCTTTGTTTTAATAGATCAAATAACTATGATCTCCATTTGGATCATCTATTATTCAAATACTTTTCCTGTTCTATGTTTTTTTTCCGTAGTATTTCGTAGTATATAGTAGTATCGTCATATTTTAGTCAGGTATCATATTGAAGTCAAAATTTTGGTATTGTGACAACACTACTTGTATTTTTTTTAAAAGCTACTATTTATTTATTTATTTATTTATTTATTTATTTTTGGTACTTAGAATTTTCTCAGCTACAATTAGTAATTTATTTATTATTCATTATTTTTGGTACTACTTTAATATTTTTTTCAAAACTACTATTTATTTCTTTTTGGTACTTAGAATTTTCTTATATATAAATATTTATTTATTTTCCAAAAACTACAATTTATTGCTTTGAATTTTCTTAAAACTGCTTTTTTTTTTTGGTATTTATTTTTGTTTTCTGTGAATTTTCTCAAAACTGTGTTTTGGTCTTCTCAAAATTGTGACTTTTTATCTCATAATTCAAATTTCAGAGTTTATATCTCACATTTTGTTTTTTTTTTAAATAGTGAATTTATACCTCAGATTGTTCTTTTTTTCCATCAAAATTACTTTTATTACCTACTTTCCTACTTTTTTCTCACAATTTTTTTTAGCAACAGCAGGTTTATATCTGCTATTATTTTATTTTTTTCCAAATTTAAAGTTTAAATCTCAAAATTTTGAAATTATGACTCTTTCATCAGAATTCTGAGTTTACAGTGCACAGTTTTTTCTGTGGTGTTTAAGCTTCCATAGTGTCCTGTAGTAATGTGATCTTTTTTTTTTATTATTTTTTTTAAAGACCACCATCATGGCGGTGGAGTTTGACGGTGGAGTTGTGATGGGCGCTGACTCCCGCACCACTACCGGGTAAGAGAAACTGGTTCGTATGAGTTTGAGTTATCAGTCTGATGATTCCAGCGCGTGTAACCGTTTGACGTGATCTGTGCAGCGCTTACATCGCCAACCGCGTGACGGACAAACTCACTCCCATCCACGACCGCATCTTCTGCTGCCGCTCGGGCTCGGCGGCGGATACGCAGGCCATCGCGGACGCCGTCACCTATCAGCTGGGCTTCCACAGGTACGGCGGCGCACGCGGCTTCCGATACGGGGCGTCCGGCGTTCTCTGATGCGCTAACTCTCGTCTTCTGTCTCTCATTCAGCGTCGAGCTGGACGAGGCTCCTCTGGTGCAGACGGCGGCCAGTCTGTTCCGGGACATGTGCTACAGGTACAGAGAGGAGCTGATGGCCGGGATCATCGTGGCCGGGTGGGACAAACGGAGGGGCGGACAGGTACGGCTTCAGCAGGAGCACGAATCAGTGACGCAGATGGAGAAACGAGCTCATCTGTGTGTGTGTGTGTGTGTGTGTGTGTGTTCAGGTGTACACGGTGCCGGTCGGAGGGATGATGACCAGGCAGCCGGTGTCGGTGGGAGGATCCGGCAGCAGCTACATCTACGGATACGTGGATTCAAACTACAAAACCGGAATGAGCAAAGAAGAGTGTCTCAAATTCACCGCAGAAGGTCAGACACGCACACGTGCACTAAACCTTTTAAAACTTTGAATCAATTAAACTAATTGCTTTGCAAAATGATTGAGGCGCCACACTCTGGTCAAACCATGTAAATACAAACGTATGACTGTAATTTCTAGAAATGTATAAAACTGATCTGAGATCAGGTAAAGGCCTTTAGACACTGGTTTATTTTTGTTATGTGCTTTGAATCACTGATTCAATCAAATGATCCACAAAGGTTTGAGTGGTTCATGAGGCAGTGTTTGCAGTGGACATGTGTTTGTAGTGCTCTCATCGGTGTGTGTGTGTTCATGTGCAGCGCTGACTCTGGCCATGGAGAGAGACGGCTCCAGCGGCGGTGTGGTCAGGCTGGCCGTCATCTCTGAGCAGGGTGTGGAGCGGCAGGTCATCCTCGGGAACCAGTTACCAAAGTTCTCCACCGTCTGAATCTCCGATTTGTCCTGTAGCAAACCTGAAGGTGTTTCTCTAGATGTTTGTCATACAAAGCTCCAATAAACAAGACTTCAGTCGACCTGTTTGGTGTCTGGTTTATTTAAAGATTGAAAATTAAAATGTTTGGTTGCAATAAATGGCTTTTGTGTTTACACCAGGGACAGGACCATCTGACCACTGACATGAGGGAAACATTTCAGTCATTGTTTGTTACACATTACGTACATCACCTTTGAATCGATTAGAATGGAAACAAATAAAAAATGTTTTTTAAAATGAAAATAGTTTATTTGAATTGATGTGAATAATGACATTTGTGTTCAGTGGAGCTGCTGTACAGCTGAAATCAAATTAGTTTCATTATGAGTTTTACAACATTAACACTTATTTAACAGTCATCATTTTTATTACTGTGAAGTTGTTCTGAAATAATATTGTATAAGGTATTATAGATAGGACTTTTTTCTCAAAATTGCAACTTTGTCACAGTTAACTTTTTTTACATCACAATTCTTACTGTTTTCTAAAAGATTGATACTTTTATCTCAATTCACTTTTTTTCAAAATGATTTTTTATCTCAGTTCACCATTTCTAAAATTTGCGAGTGTATATCTCCGATTTTAGACTTTTTTTCCTTAACTGCAAGTTTACATCACTTTTTTTTTTTTCTTAAAATTGCTCTTTTTCTATCTCACTTTTTTTTTTTTAAATTATGAATTTTTATCTAACAGTTCTGACTTTGTTCGCATCTGAGAATTTAATTCAAAAATTGAAATTTTCTCAATTGTAAATTATTTATTGTTGGTCCTTTGAATTTCTTTAAAACTAGTTTTTAATTATTTAAAAACATTTAAAATACTTTTTATTTTGGGGGACGAATTTTGAATTTTCTGAAGAAGTTTATATCATTTTTTGGGCTTCTCAAAATTGTTACTTTTTATCTCATAATTCTGACTGTTTTCTAGTAACTAAGTAAGCTATAGCTCACATTTTGGACTTTCTTTCTAAAAATAGTGTTCTTTTTTTCTCTCAATTACCCACTTAGTTACTTTCATCTCATAATTGATGGGTATAAATTGATAGATATCATGCTTTTTTATGAAAAAGAAGAATTTCAGTCAAAAATAATTAAGAATTATATAAAAATGAAGAATGTTCTAGAGCTTTATGTCAAATTAAGAGTTGGCACAACGATGTCCTAAAAACGAGGTGCCCTTTTTGAGAGTTTGACCATTTTTAAGGTGATAATACAATACTGAAAAAAAATCATAATGAGATTCTGCTTCAATGAAATGATGAATTGACATTTGAATGTGATTCATATACACGTTTTCACCAAATAAGATTATGCCATAAGATTATACAACTGTTCGAATATATGGAAGCTGAGGGTGCAAAAAAATCAAAATATTGTGAAAATCACTTTTAAAGTTGTCTAAATGAAGTTCTTAGCAATGCATATTACTAATCAAAAAATATGTTTGGATATATTTACAGTAGGAAATTTACAAAATATCTTCATGGAACATGATCTTTACGTAATACACTAATGATTTTTGGCATAAAAGAAAAATCATTTTGACCCATACAATGTACTTTTGTCTATTGCTACAAATAGACCCGTGATACTTAAGACTGGTTTTGTGCTCCAGGGTCACGTATGTAAATAAAATAATATTTTAAAATAATAATATTATATATAATAATAAATAATATTTTAAAATAATATGGTCAATACCATGACTGAGTTTCCCTTGGAACACAAGTTCAGATATTTTTTATGAAATCCAACAGCTTTCTGAGCCTCCATAGACAGCAAGGGTCATTCCACGTTCAAGGCCCAGAAAGGTACCACGAACATCGACAAAAAAGTCCACGTGACATCAGTGGTTTAACTGTAACATGAAGCTACGAGAATACTTTTTTGTGCACAAACAAAACGAACAAACAAACAAAAAAACAGCTTTATTCAACAATTCTTCTCCTCACAATATATTTCTTTTACACTGTAGAAAACGCAAATGCCTATTTTCCAGTTTACAAAACATTTTGAGTCTCAAATACAAAAAAATGCTTTTTCCTTAAAATGACATAAAATTCCTTGTCAGGCCAACAAAATTGCCCCAAATGTTGTCCCAACTAGTCAAACACAGTTGTTTGAAGTTCCCAGCATGCACTGCAGCATGAATAAATTATGCAGTTACTGCAAAATAAGAGAATCTGCATTGCATGAACAAACAAATTTATGTTGGCTAAACAAAGCATCTTTACTGAGAAAAACTAAAGTCTTACAAAAGTTACCTTATTTACTCAACTATTTATTTTTTTACAGTGTAAACGTAAACAAAGCGCGGCACACACTTGTTCTACGTCAGCAGCGTGTGCTTGTTGAATAAAGTTATTTTTGTTTTCTTTGTGCACAAAAAGTATTCTTGAGAGGGAAGATATGGACCGGCCATTGGAGTCAGGATAAAATACTCCGTCCAGAATTCATACCAGATTTTGGTCCAGGTCTCAGTGACCCAAAACCTTTCAACGGAGGGCCAGGAATCGGTGTAATCGGGCAGGTGGGCGTCTGCGGTGGTGCCGTATGGAACAATCGGCGTTTGAGTGATGAAAATTGGTTTGGCTGAGGTTAGAAGAACAGGAGAGGGTCTGAAATCAAGGTCTCCGCTCGGGTAGGATTGTGGAGGATAGGGTGGATCTGGTGGACAGAAGTCGTTCTCCTCCAGCTCAGCTGACAAATTGTTGAATAAAGTTGTTATTTTTGTTTTCTTTGCGCACAAAAAGTATTTTTGTAGCTTCATAACATTACAGTTGAACCACTGATGTCACATGGACTGTTTTAATGATGTCAATTGTGTTGCTGTCTATACAGGGTCAGAGAGCTCTTGGATTTCATTAAAGAAGTTCCAGAACAAAAATGTACAGATAATGTCCTCACCCCCTCGTCATCCAACATGTTCATGTCTTTCTTTCTTCAGTCGTAAAGAAATTATGTTTTTT
>JAHKKF010528954.1:14530-25221 GCA_019740295.1 Labeo calbasu
GGCCACTATTGGTCTGACTAGAAAACATGTATACAGCACTGGCAACAGATGGCAGTAAAACATCATGAAGCTGCAGTTCTGCAGTACAAACACACACATATATATATATATATATATATATATATATATATATATATACACACACACACTGCTGCTTCTTTATTGGTGGATGTGAAAACAAAGGCAGAAATTAGAGAGGACTTTTTACTTCATGCCACATTGCAAGTCCAGCAGGAACAGCAATAATAACAAGTGACGATATGACGGGTGATAATCGCACACAGAAACACCATCAACACAATTCCCTCAGATAATGTACAGAAAAATATATGTTTATGCTAATTAAGGGCTGTTAAATAGATCTAGATTTCTCAAATTCATTCATGCATCCACTTCGACCTGCTCTTCATCTGAATGAGAGCCATTAAGATCCACAATTGCCGCCACTCATTGATCATCTCTATCGCGTTGTCCACAACAAGTCAATAGCTCGAACCGACTGTGTCATCATAAGCAACCTAAGATGAATGCAAAACTGAAGAGCTTTGTTCCCACATGCATGTTTTCTGAGAGGCGCGCTAACGCGTCAAAGGCCGGTGGCAGATAACGACGCTTCCCTTGATCACCCCCACCGAGGGAGCCGATAAAGACAGGCGCAGCCCCTCAGACTCGCTCAACCAGCTGCACTGACTTTCTTGCATTAAAGTGTCAAGGCATTTTTTGCATAACAAGCTCACTCGAATGGCTTCTGTTATTTTGGGCAGCCTGTGTTTTTAGTCATGTCTCCAGCTGATCTTCCAGACCCAAATTACAGGCGCGCCCTACGGCTTTGAGACGCTGCTCCAGATGAGGTATTTCGGGAGTCGTCTGACTACTTCGCTGATTAAAAATAACAATGCTTACAGCCTGCCAGACACAAATGTTACTCTCAGAAAGCTGGTATGTTTTACAAGCACGCATGAAAGAAAAAATCGAGGAGTGGCTGTATTGGAAATATGGCGATTACAGTGAGGAATTTAAAATCGGCAATCATTCCAGTCCACAACAGTGACCTGAGAAATGGACCTGCGAATGGTTATTTGGCCGTATAAGTACAAGAAATGTGACCGTGTCCTTGAAATTCCAGGACTTTAAAGCTCTTTTTAAGCATGACTTTTTGATTTTCAAGGACTTTTTTTCTTTGCTTTGTTTTTAGAAATGTACGGCCTTAATGGTTTGATGTTTTCTACAGTTAAATAAAATAAAAATCAGAAAAAAAGATTTGCAAAACCACTCCGAAATCCTGAACTGAAAAAACTGATTCATGATACATGCTCTGTAGTCCCAAACTGAATCAAAAACCTGTACCGAAGTCTCGATCTGAATCAAATGATTCGCAATCCACGCCCCAAAGTTCCGTTGTGAAGGCGAAGCTGCTCCGAAGTTTCAATCTACATCAAATGATTGTGATATGTGACACAATTGAAGCGCTTTGAAACAGTAAATCACTTTGTGACGCAATGGTTTAAATGATTCAGAGTTTTGAAAAACTCAGTTTTACCCATTACTATGTCCTTTTTAAAATCATTACAAGCAAATTCGAAATTAAAAAATTATTGGCCTTTTGTAATTTGATCTTTTTTATTGCTAGTGAATCGCTTGAAATGAATTATCAAAGTCACAAGTTTGAATCGGAGCGGTTCCAGTGTAAATGACTCACTCAACTGATTCGGTTCATCTGTTCCTGTTTTCACGTCTTTAGCCATGTTTACACAACACTGTCAGCACTACTACTGGCTTAGCTTGCTAGTTATAGTTTTATAGTTCTTTTTGTCTTAAAACTAGTTTTATTAACTGAAATAAGTGTACTTCAATCATAGATCTCACTTATCAAACAATGTCTTCTCTTTCAAGTTAAAACCACACTTAATTTTCTTAAGGGATTTGTATTTGTGTATACTTTCTTTTTCTTTTTTTCCTTTGTTTTGTTTTTATAACTGTACAGCCTTAATTGTTTGATGTTTTCTGCTGTTTAATAACATAAAAAATGAGAAAAAAAGATTTGCGAAACCACTCTGAAATCCTGATCTGAAACAAATGATTCACGCTACACGCTCTTAAGTACCAAACGGAATCAAATGATTCGCAAACCTGCACCAAAGTCTAGATCTGAATCAAATGATTTGTGAACCCGTTCCGAAATTTGAATCTGAATCAAATGATTTGCAATCCACGCTCCAAAGTTCCGATGTGAAGCAAAAGATTTGTGAACCCGCTCCAAGGTTCCAATCTGAATAAAATTATTTGTGATACACAGCCCAATTGAATCGCTTCGAAACAGTAAATCACTTTGCAACGCAATGGTTTAACAGATTCAGAGTTTTGAAAAACTCAGTTTCACCCATCACTACGTGCTTTTTAAAACCATTACAAGCAATTTCGAAATTAATAATTACTGGCCTTTTGGGGTTCATCTATTCCTCTTTTCGCATCTTCAGCCATGTTTACACAACATTGTCAGAACTACTACTGGCTTAGCTCACTAGTTTTATGTTTTATTCTTTTTTTTTTTTTTTTTTAACTAGTTTTATTAACCAAAATAAGCGAAAAAATATTTTATTTTTTCCAATTGCATGAATTTTGCATGAAAAGATATTAAAGATATATAAAAAAATTAAACACTTATTTCATAGATACATTGTCTTTCAAGAATTCAAGCACTTTTCTGCTATTTTCAAGGGCTTTCCTGATCTTAAATTTCAAAAAGTCAAATACTTCAAGCACTTAAAGCACCTTGTACAAACCCTGTATTTAAAAATGCTGTATATTATATTTGATATAATATTTTTGATTGAAAAAAAAAAAGAATACTTTTATTCAGCGAGGATGCATTAAATATGTAATTAAATGGAAAGTGACAGTATTGTGGTTTCCACAAAAATATTAAACAGCTCAACTGTTTTTACATTGATTATAATAAACAAATGTTTATTAAGCGCAAATTAAAATTACATTTTAAAATATTATTATTATTAAAAAAAAAAAAGATAAGCCATCAAGTTGGTGTTTTTAACCCAAGGCAATAACAATTTATTACAAATTTTGTATTTGAGAACTTTTAATAGTTAACTTTTAACTATTTTTTAATATTTTGGATCATCAGTCATCAAAGCTCGGTAAATATTGGTCACAGACACTGAAATTTACTTTAAATTTCACTTCATTCAACTGATCAACTCACTTAAAACTCCCAAATATCACGTTTTCATGCCATTTTAAGTCTTATTTTGACATAGCAAAGTGTTATATCTAAATGTGTGAGTTGTTTACTTACTTTTTTCAAGTAGCCTTCCCATTAACGCCATTATATTGTTCATTCAGACGAATTCCCCAAAGCGCATGAACACAAGAGGCAGGATTTATCACATGAACTTTTATGGTTTTGATATATCCCATATTCTGAGTAATTTCATGGTCTTAAAGGTAATAATATAAGCAGTGTAAAAACCAAATTCAACAACTCAAGGACAGAATATATCGCACTAAAATGGGTCTCAGTTACTGGGAAATAAATAGCAATGAAGCAAAAATATCTGCAGATCTAAGGCATTGATCCACAGAGCAGCCGCATTAAGAATGCTTCCTTTTTCCCCAAACAAGCCCAGCAGTAGTTCCCCAGGAATAAATGGCATACATTTAAATAATAATATGTGCTAGGGAATGGAAAGTTCATGTGTAATAAAGAACAGGACGAGATGCTGTGTAATGCAGCGTCTCACGCTTGTTGACCTTTGGCTTTGTGTGAACAGAAATGACTCACACACAGCAGACTTGGGTAAAAGCCAATCACAGCAGAAGCATCTGACAATATATGCAGGCATACATAGACACGAACACTCGCAACAGACTTGGAGGGTAAACAATATGTCACCACCGCAAGCCTTTAACCTAATTTAACCTGTCTGCTGCGCAGACCAGTACTACACCAGATTAAGCAAACCCAACACCGAAAAGCCTCCAGCAATACATATGTAAGATCAACAGACCATATTAGAAGGGTAACCTTACACGCAGTGTTGACTACGAACATTCAAATGATCCATTCGTAACAAGCGAACGAAACACAGAAATGAGAAGAGGAGGGCCAGACCGATTAGAAACAGCACAGTCAAACTGCGTTCACAAAGTATGAATTAATAAGATCAACGTATGAATAAAAGATCGTTCTTCAAGTGAATTGAATACATCAAACATTCACAACAGAACATTATTCCCAGAAACGGGAGAGAGGGAGAATGAGGTGTAAGTTTCAGACTTCTTTAAAACTCAGAGGTGTGCTTTGATGTCTGAAATCTAGATCAGCAGTTTAGGAAGACTGATCAAAAAGTTTGGACTAAAGTATTCCTTCCATCGTTTCTCGAAGCGATGCGGCGGAGGACTGCTGCGCAGTCGACCCATCCACTTGTCACTTGATATGAATTTATGTGAGCTGAGTAAGATCAGATAAGATAGAAATGTATTGATCCCTGAGGGGAAATTTGCTTGTCACAATGGCACAGTGTCACACAGAACAGAACTGTGCATCATGGGCCAGTACACACAAAAGGGCAAGAGAGAACAAAATGAAATGAACACGATAATAGACTGAATCACTTGCAGTACCTAAAATAAAAAACACATACACGGGCTGTAATCAGCGCACGAGTGGCTACCAGCAGTTTTTTTTTGTTTCGATGGCTTCAAGTCAGAATTGTGTTATAATTACACAGTTGACATTTAACAACAGCTGGACTGTTATATGGCTGGTCAAAAACATGTATGCAGTTTGTTCTCTCAGTGCTCTTACTATTTAGCATTATACAGTATGTACTGCATACAGTGCTCTATATACTAGAGCTCATGCGTGAATGTAATATCGGATGAACTACTGCATTTGACAATGTGCAGGATAGAGAAGAGCACACTGCGTGGGATATTGTATCTAACAAAGAAATGCACTCAACCTGACCTTCCGCTTGCACTGCGATGAATGAACCAGAAGTACATCCAAGTGCAATTTTGATTTTTAACTGTACTGGCTTATATACAGTGCTGAGTTTCATTTTTTCTTTAAAATCAATCAATAAATAAATAAAAATAAAATAAAAATAATATATATAAACACACACACAAATACATAAATACATACACACACCTTAATCACTAATTAGCCGTCAAATATATTTTTCATTACATTTCACTTGGCAAGAACATACAAGGCTATATGAGCATTCTGCCTAATTATTTTTTTCTTCCATCATAGTTCATAAATAAACAATTCATTTATTAAATATTGTGATATATAAATTTACAAACATTTCTACAGGTTGGATTTTAAACACTGATTAGTAGCAGTGTTATTTTAGTATCATTCACATACTGTTATTAGTTTTATCAATATTTTGAATTTGCTTTTATCTTAATATTTTCCATTTTAATTTTAGTAATTTTAGTTAAAGATTTAGTCATTTCGTTGTGTGTTTTTGGCATTTTATATATTTATTTTAGTTTATCAAGTTAAAAGCCAAAAAATAGTTTAAGTCTTTTAAAATTTATCATTTTATTTCAGTTAATGTTTATTTTATTTCAAGTAATAAAATATTTTTAATAAATGTTTATAATAGTAACGCAACAAGCATCAGTTTTTTTTTTTTTTTTGTATAGTTTTAATTTTAGTTTAGTTAACCAAATGTGACCCTGGACCACAAAACCAGTCATAAGTAGCATGAGTATATTTGTAGCAATAGCCAACAATACATTGTATGGGTCAAAATTATCGATTTCTCTTTTATGCCAAAAATCATTAGGATATTAAGTAAAGATCATGTTCCATGAAGACATTTTGTAAATTTCCTAATATATCAAAACTTAATTTTTGATTAGTAATATGCATTGCTAAGAACTTCATTTGGACAATTTTAAAAATATTTGAAGCTATATGAGCGTTCTGCCTAATTATACTTTTCTTCTATCATAGTTCATAAATAAACGATTCATTTATTAAATACTGTGATAGATATACATTTACAAACATTTCTAAATTTTAAACACTGATTAGTAGCAGTATTATTTTAGTATCATTCAGATACTATTATTGGTTTTATTAATATTTTGAGTGTTGTTTTTATTTGTATATTTTCTATTTTAATTTTAGGTAAAGATTTAGTTTTGTGTGTTTTTGGCATTTTTATATATTTATTTATTTAATTTTAATACATCTATAGTTTATAATTGTTTTTATGTCAGTTTTAGTATACATTTTAATTTTAGTTAAAAAAAAAAATTAATATATAATTTTATTTCAATTAATGTTTATTTTATTTCAGGTAATGAAACTGAAAAATGTAAAATGTGTCAGTGCAATGATTAAAATAATTCAATTCAACATCAGCAGATGAATTAGAATTTAAAATGCTCAATAAATTTATCTGCATTGCTAATGGTGCTTTGTTTTTTTTTGGTCTCAAAGCATGATTCTAAATGAATACGCAATCCATAAGTAATGGTGCAGCGTGACATGTTTCGATTAACTGAGACAACCGACAAGGTTTTCAATCATTCTTCAACTGCTCAACAGCTCCTATAATTCGGTTGGCCTCATCTATAAACATTGACATCTCAAGTGCTGAAGGACTTTCGCCAAATAGACCGGTGACACAGACTTGAGCATCTCAAACTCCCCGTGCTACTCTCAGGTATATCATCAGGGGCCGATGATTCACATTACTTTCTCCAGTGCCCGATTTTTCAAGTGACCCATTACACTGCGGCAACAGAAAATCTGAGATGATGGGAATCCCCACAAAGAGTTAGATAATCAACAGCATCGTTCAACATCAAGTCACAGGAAGGCGAAACACAAACGTACACTAAAAGTACGTGGACACCTGAACACTACATCCATGTGACTGTAGAGCATTTTTTAAATATATGGAGTTAGCCCTCCTTTTGCAGCTATAACAGCTTTCACTCTTCTGGGAAGGCTTTACATTTGATGTTGGAACATGGCTGCGGGGATTTGCTCCCATTCAGACGCAAGAGGTCAAGCAGTCAGCATTCCAATTCATCCCAAAGGTGGTTCAGGTCTGGGCTTTATGCAGGGCAGTCAAGTTTTTTCACACCACTCTAAGTAAATCATTTCTTTATGCACCTTGGGAGACTGTTAAGCTGAAACAAAACAGGTACGGGCCATGATTGTCTAATGAGATTGCACGGCTATATGCTTGGATCTTCTGCACGGATGTATCTAGAATAGCTCTTTTGGCCATGAATGCACATGTACAGTCCTCAAAATCACACCACACTCATAAAACTGGCAACACATTTATGTTAATTAAAAAGAAATAATTAAATAACGTGCCACTCAGACTTTCTCCTCTAATGAAAGGTACCACACTCTTTCCAGCTGCATTAAAATTCTGCTTAAGTGCCACTTGGCTGACCTTGATCCAGTACCACGCAACGCCTGATCTCATCAGATCTTCACGGCTCCAGCAGACCCAGAGAGATGACCTCAAAATCAAGAGGCAGAATTATTGATATCGACAAAGCCAGGTTTATTCTCCCCGTCTGACAGCAGGAGGAGATTAGACCCTCATGTCAGTGCTTGGGGGTGAGGGACAGGGTGCATGGTGTATATGGAGATAGCAGGATATTATTATTAGCACCAAGCAAAAGATGAAGGACTGGGTTTTGAAACAAATTTCACAATTCGATTTGATTCTGATTCACAAGCTTGCGATTCAATTTGATTCGATATTGATTATTTTGGATAAATATCAGGTAAAGTACATGTCAAATTTTCTCAAGGAAAAATTACTATAATAATGAAGGTTCAAACTGACTGATTTGTATACAAATGCTTCAACTACATTCAATTAAATTTTTATAATAACAAAGCTACAATTACATAATTATTATATGTCTACTCCAATTCATTTGGTGAAATACAAACATTTAAATGGTGGCTGTCATTAAAAACCTGACAGATTTATTTAAACAAATTAAACATTCAAGCTAAAATTATAATGAATGTGTTATATAGTGCATATATTTACCAAAATTTCATTTTTATAAGTTTATGGTCACCGAATATGTGTTTTCTGAGGTAAACGTGACGTGACATTGTTTACAAGCTGTTATTTTTACATCTTTGCGTGGTTAAAACACGATTTGTGCGATTACATGAGACAAGATATGGATTTCGGTAAGTTGTACTCTTTTCTTTTACCATACCTTCGGATGTTTATTCTTGTTTATTTCGTGCTGTAACTGGTAGCGGATGAGACGATCAGTTCACATGCGCTTCGCGCTGCCACTTCTCTTGAACTGAGGCGCTACAGCGATCTGTCACTCCACATTAAACAGCGCCAAAACAGCATTTATTGTTTGAATACTGTAATAAAACGGACAGAATTTGAAATCTGAGACTTTGTTTCATATCAAAAGTAAGCTTATTGCGATTTATTGGATGGGAGGTGCGCTACAATGTTTCATTCATTAACTGAAGCAAACCCATCTGATGTTTTAACTTTAAACCATCGCTTCTGGCCAAAATACCAGTTCATATTCCATCACATCAAAAACCACCAACATAGTTGTTTAGAACTGTTTTTACTTGTAAACAGTGCTTGATCTGTGCATATTTCTCTCTTGATTCAAGAGACACAAGATGACTTTTTCACTGGAGAAAGCAATATGGATAGCAGACAAATATTTCAGCCGGTTTGGAGTTAAAAACATCTTATAGATGCAGCTTGGGGATTATTTACATTACGTTACTTCAGCAGTTTGGACTCTCGTTCTGACGGCACCCATTCACTGTAGAGGATCCACTGGTGAGGAAGTGATGTAATGCTAAAATTCTCTCAATCTGTTCTGCTGATGAAACAAGCTCAAGCACATTTTGAATGGCCTGAGGGTGAGTAAATTTTCATTTTTGGCTTTAAGCTTTGTACAAAGGGGTAAATATAGCTAAATCAAATATAAAACTGTGTGAAACAACTTCCTATATAAGTGACTCAATATGCAGTGCAATATTAATTATTTAACCTGCATTTTTACTTAGTGGAATTTTATTTTACTAACATGAATTTAACTTATGAACATACACACAAAAAAGTAATATTGTCTTTTAATTTCCAAATGTGCATGCAAAAAACTCTTATGTAAAGGCCAATTCACACTGCAGTCACGGACGCAAACAAGCAGTAACAGACAGTTTGCCGGTTTTGTTGGATCGGTGTGTTACCACTGTCAGGGTCTGTTGGTCAGCATTTATTTTCACCGACTGAACATCGGAATGTTTAAAAAGTGCTGTACAGTAATCAGTTGACAGTTGGTCTGTGTTTGTCAGTGCAGCGTAAATTGGCCTTAAAATTGACAACAGGTGAATAAAACACACTCTCCCAGCTGCCTTCAGCATGAGTTGCTGGCACAGCAGGGTGCGTGTTTATTTGTTAGCAATGATGTCTTCAACTTGCTGTAATCTTAATGCTATTTAAATTACAATACTGCACTCCTTTTAAAAGGTTTTAGCTGCTGGTGCACATTGGCCAATTCAAGACAGTCTTCTACTCACTGCTTGAGACACCATGCTGGGTCAATTGCTGCTTTAATTTTTAACTAGAGATGGATTTCTTTTTATCCTGTTGAACTTGCTGTTGAACCTTGCGGCTTTTAAAGAGGTTTTATATAAACGCACAATTTTGATACTTAAGACACTTTCTGACTATTATCACATGTTGCCTCTGGAACTTGTAAGAAGACTTAGATTTCAGTCTTGTATTTAATTTGACTTTGTGTCACCATTTTTAATCTTATAAATTAACCTACGATCTTAAAGGAGAAGTTCACTTCCAAAACAAAGATTCACATATAATGTACTCACCCCCTTGTCATCCAAGATGTTCATGTCTTTCTTTCTTCAGTCGTAAAGAAATTATGTTTTTTGAGGAAAACATTTCAGCATTTTTCTCCATATAATGGACTGATATGGTGCCCCGAGTTTGAACTTCCAAAAAGCAGTTTAAATTCGGCTTCAAACGATCCCAAATGCGATCCCAGCCACGGAAGAAGGGTCTTATCTAGTGAAACGATCAGTTATTTTCATTAAAAAAATACAATTTAATACTTTTTAATCTCAAACGCTCGTCTCGTCTTGCTCTCCCTGAACTCTGTATTCTGCCCCAAGACAGTTAGGATATGTCAAAAAACTCCAATCATATTTTCTCCTTCAACTTCAAAAATAATTTCAAAATCATCCTACATCAATGCAGAAGTACCGACACAGTCTTTGCAAAGTGAACATGCAAAGAAGATCAAACACCCTTAACAAAAAAAAGGTAAAACAGTGATATAGGAATATTTTTGAAGTTGAGGGAGAATATGAGATGGGAGTTTTACAACATACCCTAACTGACATGAACCGGGAAAAAACAGTCCAGGCAGAGTAAGACAAGACAAGCGTTTGACATTAAAAAAGTATATAAATTGTATTATTTTAATTTTACAACCGCATTTGGGATTAAAGCCACATTTAAACTGCATTTCGGAAGTTTAAAATCGGGGCACCAAATCAGTCCATTATATGGAGAAAAATGCTGAAATGTTTTCCTCAAAAAACATAATTTCTTTATGACTGAAGAAAGAAAGACATGAACATCTTGGATGAC
>JAHKKF010528956.1:0-21898 GCA_019740295.1 Labeo calbasu
ATGGCATTTTGAATGCACAGAGATACCATGACGAGATCCTGAGGCTCATTGTTGTGCCATTCATCCACGACCATCACCTCATGTTGCAGCATGATAATACATGGCCCCATGTTACAAGGATCTGTACACAGTTCCTGGAAGCTGAAAACATTACAGTTCTTGCATGGCCAGCATACTCACCGGACATGTCACCCATTGAGCATGTTTGGGATGCTCTGGATCAGGATATACGACAGCGTGTTCCAGGTCCTGCCGATATCCAGCAACTTCGCACAGCTGGTGAAGAGGAGTGGACCAACATTCCACAAGCCACAATCAACAACCTGATCAACTCTATGCAAAGGAGAAGTGATGCACTACGTGAGGCAAATGGTGGTCACACCAGACACTGACTGGTTTTAGAGCCCCCCAGACCCCCCCAATACAGTAAAACTTCCCAGGTTACGTATGTAACCCTGGTTCCCCGAGGGAGGTGAAAAGCTTCCACTTCAGGGCATACAGTTTCCTCGTAGAGGGAGCTCTGGATTGGAGGATGGTCTCAACAACCTCAGTTGAGAGACCAGAAGCTAAGAGCTGTGCCCCCTCAGGGGCCACACCCACAGCTTCCATAGCTCCGGGCGGGGGTGCAGGATGGTACCCCCCCACTTGTGAGAGGAGATCCCCCCTGACGGGAATCTCCCATGGAGAGCCGTTGAGGAGAGAAATCAGGTCCGAGAACCATACTCGGCCCAGCCAGTATGGGGCTACCAACAGAAGACTGACCCCGTCCTGGCGCACTCTCTCCAGAACTCCCGGGAGCAGAGCGATCGGGGGAAATGCGTACAGACATAGCCTCAGCCATGTCTGCACCATGGCATCCAGCCCCAGGGGAGCTGGATAAACTAGAGAACACCAGAGGGGACATTGTGCATTCTCCCTCGATGCAAAGAGATCCACTTGAGCTGGACCGAACACTTTCCAAATCTGCTTCACCACCTCGGTGTGAAGCATCCATTCCCCGGGCCCCAACCCCTGTCTCGACAGGACGTCTGCTCCCACATTCAGATGCCCAGGGACATGAACTGCTCGCAACAAAACGAGTTTCCCCTGGGACCACACAAGGATCTGGTGAGCCAGCTTGTTCAAGGGGCGCGAACGCAGACCTCCCTGGTGGTTGATGTAATAGACCACCGCTGTATTGTCGGTGCGCACCAACACATGGCGATCTCTCAGGTCTGGAAGAAAGTACTTCAAAGCTCGAAATATGGCCAGCATCTCGAGACAGTTGATGTGCCAACTGAGATGGTGACCACTCCACAGACCCTGGGCGGGATGGCCACTCATGACCACCCCCCAGCCAGTGAGAGACGCATCTGTCGCTAGCGTGACGCGGCGACAAGGAACTCCCAACACAGGACCCTGATTTAGAAACCAAGGTTTCCTCCACATGTCTAAGGCACGTAAGCATCGCCGCGTGACCTTGATCATGCAAAGCGGGTTTCCCCTTGGGGAGAACCCCTTGGTTTTGAGCCACCACTGTAAAGGTCTCATGTACAGCAGGCCAAAAGTTATCACGTTGGATGCAGCTGCCATCAGACCCAGCAGTTGTTGAAACTGTTTTACAGTGAGTGACCAGCCTTCTTTGACTCTTGCGACTGCGACGAGGATCTACTCGATCTGAGCAGGGGACAGACGTGCCTGCATCGTGGTCGAATCCCACACCATGCCTAGATAAGTGGTTCTCTGAAGTGGAGAAAGGACACTTTTCTTGGCGTTTAGTCTTAACCCCAACGTTTTCACGTTGGCGAGAACGACATCTCGATGTCGAGACGCTAAGCTTTCGGACGATGCTAGGATAAGCCAGTCGTCTATGTAGTTGTGTATGCGAATGCCCTGAAGACAAAGAGGGTCCAGGGCAGCATCCACACATTTCATAAACGTACGGGGTGAGAGTGCTAGGCCGAAGGGAAGAACCCGATACTGGTATGCTTTGCCCCTGAAAGCAAACCTCAGGATCTTCCTGTGCTGAGGAAGGATGGAGACATGGAAGTAGGTGTCCTTCAGATCTATAGTGACAAACTAGTCCTCCGACCTGTTTTGTGACACTACTTGCTTGACAGTCAGCATCTTGAACTTCAACCTCATGACTGAGCGATTGAGTCGGCGAAGATCTAAAATARGACGCAACCCTCCATCCTTCTTTGGAACTATGAAGTACCGGCTGTAGAACCCAGACTCCCTGTCATGAGGAGGGACCACCTCGATGGCCTCCTTCCTCAGAAGGGTCTCTACTTCCTGTTCCATAACCAGAGCCTGCTCGGGGCCCACCAGAGTGGGAAAGACCCCGTCGAAAGGCGGCGGCGGAGCGCCGAACTGAATAGAGTAACCTTTTTCTATAGTGCGCAGGACCCATGCAGACACATTTGGCAGAAGCTTCCACGCTGCTAAATAGTCTACAAAGGGAACCAACCGCTCGAGGCTGGCCTCTGGTGTTGACTGATCTGCTACTGATCGGAGACCTGTAACGGCGGACCGGCAGGAGACTGCCGAACTAACTGTTCTAGAGACCCCCATAGGGGTGACGAGCATCCCGGTTCCGCTACGTCCGCGGGCAGAGAGATCCGAGATGTGTGCTCGCCGGAGGCCACTGCGCCCTGTAATCCTGGCAGGGGTAGCAGACTGACCTCCTGAGGGCCCCGAGGAGAGACGGACACCGTGTAATGTGGTGTGACCCACTCTTCCCCGGTAGGGGCTGCCCTCGGCGGTCCTGAGATGGCGTCAGCACCGCTTAGCCGGGGGCTTCCGAGACTGAAGCACGACCCGCAGGTCGGGCCTCGCCTTGGAAGACCCCGGCCTAGTGTGTCGCTGATCTCAGTCCCGGGACGGGGGAGCTAGAGTAGCGACACTCAATTTTTGTACCTCCCGGTACGAGGAGCTGGTATATGGTGAGGAGCTAGAGAGCGGCGAGGCAGGAACCGCTGGAACGCCACCGCCTGCTTAAGTGCCTCCTGGTACCTGCTGACGACAGAATCGACTGTGTCGCCAAACAGGCCAGAAGGCACACGCGGGGCGTCCAGAAGGAAGACCCTGTCCTTCTCTTTCATATCGGACAGGGTCAAACACAAGTGCCTCTCCTCCGCCACCATGGCTGCCATAAACTGCCCACGATAGCTGGCTAACCCGGGGCATCGTCTTATAGGCTCGCTCATCCAACCCGCCACGTTGCCATAGTAATCCGAGGCGGGGACGAGCAAACGAGCCGGAAGTAATTTATTTATTTATTTATTTTTGGAACCACCACACAATGACAGAAAGTTCAAAAAACCAGGTAGGCAGACAGTTAAAAACTGGACGTATTGGCAGAGATAGGGTGAACAGACTGTTCAAAACCAAGAGCATTGACTGGAACTGGATTGGCAGACAGTTCAGTGACTGAAAATGGACAAGCAGATTGTTCAAAATTGGACTTATTAACTGAAACAGGACTGAGAAAAAAGAAATAGGACAGACAGCCATGGCCTAATGGTTAGGGAGTTGGGCTTGTAATCGAAAGGATGCGGGTTTGAGTCCCAGGTCTGGCAGGGGACTGAAGGTGTGGGGAGTGAATAACCAATGCCATTTCCACCCTCAATACCACGACTGAGGTGAGTCCCTTGAGCAAGGCACCGCACCCCCAGCTGTGATAGCAATATGGCTGTTCATGGTGTGTGTGTGTACTTGTTGAAACCGGATAAACAGATAGTCCACAATCAGATTCATTAGTTGAGACGGGGCAGACGGACAGTTCACAATCAGCCTCCATGGCTGGTTCGATACAAGGCAAGGCTCACAAATGGCCTCCGTAGAAATGACAGGACAGGCTGAGAGCTGTTTTGATCACAAAACCCTTGATCATGTTTTGATCAGCCTCCGTGGGTGCGCTGGCTCTGGAGTTTCGGCGGTAGTGTATGCATCCCAAACACACCATAAAGCAACCCCCCATATGGGAAATACTACAGTCATTGGGATTAGTTCTGGGACAGAAGGGTTTGAGAGTGCTGGTTTGGGTACTGGGTACTAAAGAACTTACCTCGAAGATCTGGGTGCAACAGACAAGACATGAAAAGACTCTGGAAGACCAGCTGTGACCTGACGTGACTCTGGGATGACAGCTGTGACATGAGACTCTGGACGATCATCTGTGATGTATCAAGACTCTGGGATGAAAGCTGTAATGTGAAGAGACTCTAGAAGATCAACTGAGATGTGGCATGACTCTGTACGATGAGCTGTGACACAATGTAATTTAAGACGATCAACTGTGACTTAACGTGACTCAGGAAAATCAACTGTGACTTGACTTGACTCAGAAGGATCAGCTGTGACATGACGTGACTCAAGAAGATTAGCTCTGACTTTACTTAGGAATGGTAGCAGTGACATGATAAGGCTTTGTTAACGTGCTTCGGTGCAGCCTCCATTTCATGAGTGGGTTTAATCACCGGAGTAGCAATCAGTATGTTTGAATGTCCCGGAGCTTGTGGTTGACTAAACTCTGCAGCAGCCATTACAGGCACAGACACGGTGTCGCATTCCTCCTCCGCGACACCCACAGTGAACAATGAGCCAACAGACAACAAAGCATAGTGCATAAACTTACTGAGTGATGAATGCAGACCCCCGCGAATGAGCTTAGATTTTAGCGGTTGATTAATGCATTCACAGAAAGTCTATCAAAACACAGTCCGGTAAATCAGAATAATAAGCAGTGTCCAAATACTCTTTAATATAGTCCTCGAGTGATCGCGTGCCTTGCTCGAGGACTACTAACAGTCTTGCAGTGTCCATACCTGGCCAATGTCCACATGAAAAGCTGCTGGATCCTTGATAAATTAGGCAATGAACATGACTAGACTAGATTTAGACAATTCGGAATGACTCCGTAATGTAGCTGTCACTAAGCAGGGATAAATGCTAACAATACTCAGCCCTGAATGATGGTTAGGGCCTCATATTTATAGTGTGTGTAATTGGCTGCAGGTGAGAGTATAATCAGTGAAGTGGATCATGGGAAATGTAGTCTGGGGTGACATGTAACAGTCTGTGTGGTGAGAGAGTCAATGTAATGAAAAAGGTGACCTCTGGTGGCGAACAGACGGAAGACCACGGACAGGATTCATGACACCAACCTTGCAAAGCAATGCTTAATTCAAAAGTAATAAACAAAAATAATATTTTAAATGAATTCAATATAAACAATAATATGGCTTCTATACACAGGCCCCTAATTGTTTTACATAGCTTAGAAAAACAATTACTTTAATCTACAAAAGAAAAGGAGTCAATACACAACCAAAAAAACAAGAAAACTTAAATTACCTTAATCTAGAGCTTAATTTTCTTCTTATAAGACTAAGCATAGCTTAGTAACTGGTCTCTTAAGAATAGATGTTATGGTCTTGAGTGTTACAGGACATCCAAGTCCTTACTTATCGGGTTCAATTGTCAGTACTTCTCCCAGAATCCATGAACCATAACAATGTCTCCAACGTTAATGTTTCTTCTTTCTTTACCCATTATTTGCGATTCCTGTAGTACCATAAGGTATTCCTTTGTCCATCTATGCCAGAACAAGTCAGCCAAATATTGAACTTGTTTCCAATGTTGTTTTGCATAGGAGTCTGACTGTGAGAATATTTCTGGGGGTAGAATCAATTGTAGTTTTAAGAGGAGGATATGAAACTATGAAGACACAGTAGAGTAGAAACTGTGAAGACACAGTAGAGTAGTAGTAGTAGTAGCAATTTTTTCAGAATTGCTTCTATTTCACAAAAGATGGTTTGTAGACCTTCTTCATCAACAACTCCATATTTGAGCAGGCTATCCTGGATCTGGGGGGCGGGGGTGTCCTCCTTCTCCTGCACTGCTCTCATCGACTCTTGGTAAAGACGTCTTGAGAGACATGCTCAATATTTTTGTTTTTGTGTACCTGGATGATATCTTTTTTTTTTTTTTTATCCAGATACATGTCCAACACATTCGACATGTGTTACAGCATCTTTTAGAGAATCGTCTTTTTGTGAAGGTTGAGAAATGCAAGTTTCATGCCAGGTCAGTCATGTTTTTGGGGTCAATTGCATTGGTGGATGGACCCTGCTAAAGTATAAGCCTTTAATAATTGGCCCGTTCCCGAGTCTCAAACTGCACTCCAACAATTTCTGGGGTTTGCAAATTTTTTATCGACGTTTCATCCGAAATTTCAATCCGCTTCTCTGATCGCTCACACCTTGGATAATTCTCACTTCATCTGGTGCATCAGCCCATTTCACTTTTGATCACCTTAAGAGTTTTTTTTTTTTTTTTTAAACCACGCCTATTCTAATCATTCCCCATCCCAAGGAACAATTCATTGTGGAGGTGGACGCATCTGTGCTTTCACAGTGCTCTCTGCTCAACAAGAAGGTTCATCCGTGTAGGATTTTTTTTTTCTTTTCTTTTTTTCTTTTTTTTTTTTTTCACCGGCTCTCACTGTCTGACTGTAATTATGATATAGTAAACTGTGAGCTTCTGGTCATCCAGTTGGCTGTGGGAGAGTGGCTTCAGTGGTTAGAGGGGGCTACTTTTCCGTTCATAGTCTGGACTGATCATAACAAATTTGAGTACATTCGTTCAGCTAAGAGATTAAATGCCCATCAGGCTCTTTGGTCCTTTTTTTTTTTTTTGACCATTTTAAATTTTTTCATCTACTATCACTTACAGACCCAGTTCTAAAAACATTGAAACTTGAAAATCTCTCATGCCAGTTCGTCTAGTCAGAGAACAATTTTGCCTTGTGGCAGTGTGGTCAGGACACTTGTCTGGAGAAATGAGTGGCTGGTAAAGCAAACACTTACTCATGTCCTAGTACCTCATGGTTATCGCAAGGGGGAATTGTTTTCCCCTCAGTTTTGGAGAGAGTCCTGCCGTCAGATCAAAGCTCCTGCCAGTCTGTCATCAGGACTTCATCCACAAACTAATGGGCAGGCTGAACGAGCAAACCAAATTTTTGGTTGCATGCTTCATAGGTTAGTATCCCACAATCCCTGGTCCGACTGACTGCCCTGGGCTGAATATGCCTATAGTTCACTGCCATCATCATCCACATGTTTATCTCTGTTCCACTGTTGCCTTGGTTACTAGCCTCTGTTCTCTTCTCAGGAGTCTGAGACTTTCATTCCCTCAGTGCAGGCATTTATTCAACGGTGCCTCCACAACTGGAGAAGGTAGAGAACCACACTGTGCCACAACAGAGAATGCACACAACGCGCCACCAATCGACGGCGTACCAAGGCTCCGAGATATGTTTGTGGTCAGAGGGTGTTGGTGGAATAGAACTGATACGCTGCTGCTGTAGGTTATTGCTGTAGTTGTAGATTATTGCTGCTGCTGCAAGCAAGTACAGGAACTTGCTACTGCCAAAGCATATGGCGATACAGTGCAGTATTTAAGACATACTGCTGCTGCACAAATAGCATATAAAATAACCCCTCCGAAAAAGCTGGAAAGAGATAACAAAACAGCTAAATATGTATGCTGGTGTAGCAGGAAAGCGTGCTGCTGCTATACAATAAAATGCTTGTAATCATCCCTATAAAAGGCAAAATAGAGAAGACAAAACCCCCAGAATAAGTAGATCTATTGCCAAGACATATGTACTGCTGCTGCTCCAAAGAGCCATGAGACCACATGTTTGCTATCTGTGTGAGCCTGAACCGGCTTTGCCAAATGGCTTAACACTAGTGGACTATTGCTATGTGTACCTGACTCAAGATTGCACTGGAGAATTTGCTACCTGCTGAGGCTGCAGAACGTTTCCAATTCCAAATATTGGTTGATCATCTGAAACAAGAGAATGCCTTGCTCATTGCAGACTCGTATGTCAACAGCAGGTACCACATCAACTCGCACTACAAAGAATTGCAGAATTAATGGATGGCCCAAAAATCAAGAGTGGCGACATCAGATCTTTCAGACTGTTTGCCCTCAAAGTGCATGCATTAGCTGGGATGCTGGACCAACTTGTAGCTAAAGGATGGACAGAACTTAAACGTGGGTCACATGTTTCACATCTTCTTGCTAAACTGCCTCATGACCTAAGAGCAAACTTCAGGCAGTTTGTTAACCCCATTCATATACCAGTCCCAACACTGCTAGATCTCACTGAGTGGCTTGAATATGAGCTCAGAATACAAGAGGATGAGTCACAGTACACCAGTAACCCAAGCAGAGGCAATTCTCAACCGCAGAGCAGCCAGCACTGTCTTACGTGGGGGAGAACAAAGTAAACCATTTACTGCTCCAACAGTCAAGAAAGAGAAACCGAAAAGGTACTGTCTCTTTTGCAATACTGTGCAGCACTACTTCAACCAGTGTGCTAATTTCAAACTGCTGAATCAAGATCAAGTGGAGTGCTGGCTGAAGTCGAATTAGAAGTGCTTTAAATGTGATCGTGATCATCTGATTTTTATAATGTAATCTTAAAGCCAAATGTGCCAAGAGACATTTAGAAATACTGCACGACTTCAATGCCAAAATGAAACCTAAGACACAAGCTTCAGCAGAGAACAGTTGTTTGGTGAGCTCAGAAGAGGAGACTCTGTATCTGGACAGACCAACTGCAAGCAGCAAAGTGCTTCTACAGGTCAGCCAAGTGATCTTGAGAAATGGTGGGAAGGAACTTGACACATACGCCATACTGGACGATGGTTCAGAAAGGACAATGTTACTGTATGAAGCAGCACAACAACTTGATCTCCAAGGACCGGCAGAAGATATAGCCCTCCGCACTGTGAGACAGGACATTCGGATCGTTCACGGGGCGGCTGTTTTATTCTCAATAGCTTCTGTAGCCCAAACAAACAAACCTTTCACCATTCAAAGAGCTTTCACAGCCAAGGAACTGAGCCTTGCAAAGCACACTTACCCTGTTGACTTGCTGCAAAATAAATACAAACATCTGCAAGGGGTTTGCCTATTCCTCCACTGTAGCAGGTTCAACCACTCCTACTTATCGGCTCAGATTATCCACATTTAATCACAGCCACAGAGCCAGTACGTCTCGGCCCTCCTGGCGGCCCTGCCGCTGTGAAAACTAGACTTGGGTGGACTCTGCAAGACCACTCAAAGTTCCTTTCCAGTCAACTCGTCTTTGTCTCCAGAAGCAGAACTGTTCAGCAATGTACAGAAATTGCGTCAGATGGACACACTTCCGTATAGAAGTGAAAAACTGATCACAAGATCAAAGACAGTCAGGATGGCAGTCGGAAATGTTCAAAGGTATGCAACACCTCTCCTCTGGAAAAAGAATCTTTCTCCTTTGCAGTCAGATAAGGATGCAGTAACAGCTCACCTGAGATGCACAGAGAAACGCCTTTTGCAGAACACCAACCTTGCATCAGTGTACATTCATGAATGTGCGTAATATCGCAAAGGTGACACCAGAGAAAACAGCTGAAGGCCATTGTGCATGGTACATACCACACCACATTGTTCAACACAATGAAAAGCACAGAATTCACAGAAAAGCACAGTCTTCAACTGCTTATTTAAGCACAAAGGAACAAGCCTAAATGACCATCTCCTCCCTGACCCTATACTTGGACCAACTCTCATGGGAGTACTTCTGCGCTTCAGAGAACATCCGGTCGCCATCAGCAGCGATATAAATGGAATGTTCCACAGGTGGGTCTGCTAGAGGAGAACAAACCCTTCCTTCGTTTCCTATGGAGAAACTTAGACCAACGAAGAGCCCCTATGGTCTTCGAGTAGCAGGTACTACCATTTGGGACAGTTTGCAGCCCCTGCTATGCAACATTTGCTTTGCAAAAACATGTGTATGATCACAGTAACCCTGAAGAAGACGTGCATGCCTCAGTGGAACATCACTTTTACATGGACAACTGGCTGCAAAGCTTTCCATCTGCTGATGAAGCACAGACCCATGTAATCAAGATGCAGAAACTCCTATCAGAAGGTGGCTTTGAATTGAGGCAGTGGCCCCAAACACTCCATCAGTCATTGCTTATTTGCCTGATGAGCTGAAATCTGAAAACAGTCACCTTTGGTTCACTCAAAGTGGAGCAGACCCACAAGAGATGACTCTGGGCCTATGTTGTTCTCGGCTACAGATACAAACAACAAGGAAATACTGTACAAACACTGAGGGACTTTTATAGAACTCTTGCGATCCAGTATGATCCATTAGGCTTCTTAATTCCATTCACAACAAGAGCCAAAATCATTATCCAACGCTTATGGGACAAGAAGCAGAATCTGCTTCAGGCCTGGTTAACCTGGCAGTGTGAGCTGTCACAACTACCCTACGTCACATTCCCAAGATGTTACACCAAAGCAAATGCTGACTTATTGGCTAGCTGACGCACACTGCATGCATTCTGTGATGTATCGGAATGTCCTTATGGATCTCAGCACAAATGAAAACAATGGCAAGACCCACGTTTCATTCATTGCTGCAAGATCAAGAGTAGCCCCTATGTGACAACAATCTATACTGCAACTCGAACTTTGCGCTGCTCTCACTGGCGCTCAGCTGGCTGCCACCTTAAGAAAGGAACTGACCATCAAAACTGATCAAAAACTTTACAGGACCGATTCCACAACTGTATTGACTTGGCTTCACTCCAACTCACAAGGTAATTACAAGGTATTTGTCGAACGCGTGAGGCTCAGACACAAGACCTTACTGACCCAAAAGCCTGGCGTTATGTCCATTCAGAGCTGAACCCAGCAGATGACATAACCAGGAGACTCATGCTTACAAAACTCTGAGCAAATCAGATGGAATCAAGGTCCACAGTTCCTAACTCAGCCGGTTAGTACCTGGCCAAAACAGCCACTTGACATTGTATGCGATGATATCCAAGAATGCCGCAGTTCTACTTTCTGTGGAGTAAGATCAAACAGTGATATCCCAGATATTACTCAGTACAACTCACTTCAAGACCTGATTAAGGATACTGCTATTTCCCTTAATGGGGTGGCAGACTATGCTAGCTCCAGAGAATGATCACAAAGCCAAATTTATTAGGGTAGGTGGACGTCTCCGTAGATGTGATCACTTAGACTCAAACACGCTTCACCCTATCGTCCTAGATCCTGCACACCCTCTAACAAAGCTTCTGATTCAACATCACGACAGTCTCTTGTTACATCCAGGACCTGAGTGTGTGTTTGCAGAACTGCAACGAAAATATTGGATCATAAGAGGCAGAGAAGCAGTGAAAAAAAAACAACACAGCTGCTATGAATGTAAGAAGTGGCGAGGGAAACCAGAAATTCCCATGATGGCTGACCTTCCCCAGTCTAACCTTAGACTGTTCCGTCCCTCCTTCTATTCAACAGGTATTGACTGTTTCGGCCCCTTTCAGGTTAATTTGGGACGCAGATGTGGGGGATATTGTACAAATGCCTTACTACCAAAGCTATTCATATTGAGCTCCTATCAAGCATTGACACAGACTTCTTTCTCATGTCGCTAAGGAGGTTTATAGCTCGGAGAGGCAAACCACATGAACTGCTTTCAGACCACAGTACAAATTTCAAGGGAGGCAACACAGAACTCCAGAATGCCTTCAACCATCCTTGAAGGAAAATTTGGCTTCCCAACAGATCCATTTCCATCTGAACCCACTGAATGCACCACATTTTGGAGGATCATGGGAGAGAGAGGTTAGGTCTATCAAGACAGCACTTCGTACCTCTTTTGATTCCAAATCTGTGTTAGAGAAAGTGCTGAACACTGTATTTGTGGAAATAGAGGGAATATTAAACTCCAGACCACTGGGATATGTTTCCTCAGACATAGCAGACATTGACCCCATAACACCCAATTCTCTCCTCATGGGACGGCCAAGTTCTGCATTACCACAAGTTGTTTACCCAGAATCAGAAATGCCCAGTTGCAAGAGTGCCATAGCCAGATTCTAATTGAAAACTTCTGGAAATCTTTCATATAACATTACCTTCCAGACCTGCAACAATGGCAAAAATGGCAAAGAGAATCTGAAATCTTAAGATCTGCGAAGTTGTGATGATTATGGATCAGCAATCACCCCGAGCTCTATGGCAAGTAGGTACTGTGGCCAAAATCATCCCTGGATTTGATGGACGAGTTCGTATAGTTGTAGTAAATGTCAAAGACAGAAGTTACACAAGGCCTGTGGCTTGCCTAATCAGACTGCCTGCCCTACCTGACGACACGAACAAAGACTAATAGGCCTTTCTTTACTTACAAAGTTGTTAAACAAATTTGGGGCCGGCTGTACAAAAGGTCTAATTTTCATGATGCCGGTGCCACCTACTGGGCACTTTAATTTGTTGCATTTATAATCTTTAAATCACATGACTATCGTTTCTGTAATTTCATTGGTCTAAAGCAGCAAAACTAAATGTCAGTCAAAGATTTTTCATGCCCAGACACGCACTCATGCTGAGGTATGATTCAAATGGGAACAGTAAAGAAGTTTATTATGGACATGGACCGAGTGATTTATTGATCTGCCCAGATAATCTGTAGCGGTTGCCACATAGATTAAGAGCCACACCGTAAACTTTCACACACTTACCTTTAATCTATTAATAAGATAAAGTATTACACCCTGTAGTGGTAGTGTCATGTGCCCAGAAATAATTCTGTCTAAAAAGCAGCTGCTCACTATTTTGATAGTTTAAAATAATAGTATGCGTATTAAGACAATATTTTGCATTGAACGATCAAATCATTAGCTACATGCGTGGCTCACTCCAGAGAGTCTTCAGTAAGACACCACAGCAGGGGTGCTCAATCCTGCTCCTGGAGATCTACCTTCCTGCAGAGTTCAGCTCCAACCCTGAGCGAACACACCTGAAATAACTAATTAGGATCTGAAGGAGCACTTGATAATTACAGACAGGTGTGTTTGGTCAGGGTTGGAACTAAACTCTGCAGGAAGGTAGATCTCCAGGAGCAGGATTGAGCACCCCTGCACTACAGTGACTTTATTTTAATGCAGTGTCTGCTCTGCATGTGACTATGCTGTAATATTATTGCTAACATGACCGTCTCATTTAACTATACATACTGCTGCTATTTTTAATAATTGTGACCGAATAAAATTTGCAACCTAGAAATGCTATTAACGCTATTAATTTTACTCTAATAGAATGTCCATGCCAAACGTGAGTCGTTAATGCTATTCACAATGTTGTAGTATGATTTATTGTGCAAACTGCTGCAGTTATATTTCATCAGAATTTGCTAAGCATAATCTACTGCTGCACAATATCTGCAGTAAACCCTGTTTAATAGGCAAAATTAATAAAATGCATTCTGCAAAAAAGTACTTAGAATTGCTCTTAAGCCTCTTTATTAAACAAGCAAACACAACCAAATAATGCCTATTTTGCTTAAAGAGTTAACAAAATCTACTGTAGCCCTGTTAATAAAGAAAAGTAATGAAATGTCTATTTCACATTAAAGAGTTACCCATACATTATCACTGAAAATGTCATGCAACTAAAGTACTTACTGCTGCTGCTGCCATATTAGCAGCAATAGTTTGACCTGCTTAGAACTTAGAAGTACTTAGAATTGCTTTAGCCCCTTTATAAATAAATAAAATGCAAATAATTTCTATTCGCTTTAAGGAGTTTGTGTATCATCCATGAGTAGTCATTGAAACTTCAGCAACTACTGTCTTCCTGCCACTAATAAAACTTATAACTACTGTGTGTACAGTTATTAATAATTTGCTAATAACACATCTGAATTTCTGTGAATACTGCTGCTACACTCTATGAAAGTACTAGCATTGCTGTAAGCCCAGCTGAATAAACATAAGTAAATTCCAGTTTAAAAGTGCCATACTAATATGCAACATTTTATATGGGCTATTAAACTGAACTGATTATTATTAGTAGTATATTTATATTTTAAACAAATTTGTGATTCATTATCTTTAAACTACCACCAAACATGACATTCATAATAAACTCTTCACTATCGCTGGACCAAAAATTTGAGTGCAACAGACATGTGGCAATAGACATGTTTAAGGAAGACAGTTATATGGGTTCACCTTTACTTAAAACTATGAATAAAAGTGTGAAACACTGCTGCAACTGATCCCACGAAGTGAGACGTGCATCTTCTGAAATCAACCTGTTTGCACTTACTATAGATGAGAATGCCTAAGAAAATACTAAAAACATAAGAGCTTTCGGGCAAATTAAGTAATCTCATTCACTTAACTGTTCCACATGGCGTTGTATTCTCACTAACATGAACTATAAGCAGCTGCTGCTGCTGTTATTTGAACGCGACATGCTTAGTCATTAGTTACTCCTCTCGCGAATAACCTGTGCGTTTTACGACTGCATGTTTTCTAGTTTAGAAATGAAACTGGTGAACGCAAAAGCACTAAAATACGAAGAGACCATTTACTTATTTAGCTGAGTTTCAGAGGAACTCTGAAAGCGTGCTGCTGCGAAAGGCTAGAGTGAATGCCAACCAGCCATTTAAAGGTAAAGGTGCAAACTCATTGGCTGCATACACGACATGAGCCAATCAGCCTGTGCCAAGTCGTATAAGGCTGTGAATGTCATCAGTTACGTTAACAACCCGTCAACCTGCGCCATCTAGAGTTTCATGAAAGAACTAGGCATTTGTCCTATTACGCTAGTTCCTATTAGTGTTGTCAATAGTACCTACCTTGATACCATTTGATACTGTAATTTTAAAAATGTCCATTTCCTGTTAACTTTTGAGTGCTGTTGGACAGATTCTTAAACACCGCGGATTGGTGATAGTATTCACACGCTCAACAGATATGACTGTGATTGGCTACAATGATCATAGCTTCACGCTCTTCACTGAGCACTCACACAGAAGCACACAAGAGCATTTGAAAGCCGCATCTATCAGCGATCTGTCTATGTGCAGCTATATTAGGGATCTGCTATTAGACATATTCCTATCCAGCTCTGTGCCCGCCAAGTATGGCTGGAAAATGGCAGACTAAGTTTCCTTTTGTTAATAAACTCTTTGCACTGCAATTTTTTTCTTGGTCATCTTTAAGCGTAAATGAGCAACTGTATCTAAAGTGCTAGAAAAGAAAGTTTATAGTTTCTGTTACAACATCACGTTTCTCTGAGCTATTTGATTTGGATTGGATTTTCAGAGGAATTAAGACAAATCAGGAAGATTATTTACAAAATAGTCTTCACTACAGTTGCAAACAAAAATATAGATTCAAGCAGCAATTACAGGGCCAAGCACCACAGAAGCAAGCATCAGACCAACTGCAGCAATGGGTAATTGAGGCCATTTTAAGATGATTTTAGTCCAAATGGCTGAAAAAAATCATACAAAACTACCAGTAACATGATTTAATGGCTTATCACTTTTGACCAATAGGCACTGCAACCGAGTTGATGTGGCATGGTCAATGTAAAGAGACAATGGCACACACTAAGTTAGGTATCAATATGTCAAAGCTTTGCAGAGATACAGCCTCAGACATAGTCTGGCATCAAGCCTCAGATTTGTTGTGTTGTAATGAATGGTTTTATCACTCTTGACCAGTAGGTGGTGCTGTTATCAAACTGATGTGGTGTGGTCATTGTGAGGTGACAATGCCACATAAAAAAAAAAAAAAAAATGGGTGTAAATATGTCAAAGCTTTGCAGAGATACAGCCTTAGATTCAGTTTAGCATCTTTCCAGCCAATTCAATGATGTGTTAACCGATTTTGTATATCAACACAAAATCCATAATTTTCGGCCAGCATGGTCTGAAGATGATCTGAGCCAAATTTGGTGAAAATCGGACCAACAGTCTAGGAGGAGTTAGAAAAAGTATGTTTTCAACATAAATCAAAATGACGGACATGAAGTTTGGTTGACTGTGGCAAAACTGGTATCTGTGGTCTCGGCATGACCCAAAGAATATATTGAGACAAGTTTCATTACAATAGGCTAATACATTCAAAAGTTAGTAGCATATTTAAAAATTTCTTTATAACTTTTTATCACAAGATGGCACTGCCACAAAACTGAGTACCATCAGGGTATGATGCTGAAGACATAGCAAGTTTCGTAATGATATGGCAATGCGTTCGTAAAATATAGCATTTTGTGACAAAATTAAAAATGGCTGACATGGGAAAACTGGGTATAGTTCGACTCGACATGCTTCACCGAATCAAAAGAGACCAGTTTTATGATTTTTGGCCAAACAGAAGTACCAAAAATACAAAAAAAAAAAAAAAAAAAAAACATTTTTCATATCTTCTGACCACAAGGTGGCACTGCTCTGAAACCGACAGAGGTCATTGTTGTTATAAAACACACCAAGTTTGGTCTCAATATGACAAACTGTTGTAGCGATAAAGCCTCACATGCATTTTAGCATGCTCTTCATAGAATTCGTTTACACATTATTCAAGAACAGTTTCACTAATCAACTTGATTTCCATAAATTTTTGCCAGCGTGGTCTGAAGATAATCTGAGCCAATTTTGGTGAAAATCAGACAAACTATCTAGGAAGAATTCGAAAAAGTATGTTTTATGAACTACTAAAAATAGGAAAAATAAGTAAACCTTGTCAAATTGGTGTTCATTTGACTCTGCTTTGTGTCGTCCCTAACAATGCCCCTTAGCTGTTATAAATTCACAGTAAACCATGGTTTCTTGGGCCTTATTGCTTTACTAAAGATCCTTGTTCAAAATTATTCAACCCCCAAAAGTCAAATTTTGTCCAGAATCATTTATTTTGTAATACCACCAATAAACGCTGCCTGTAAGCACTTAGAAGCTCCTGTTACCTCTCTACTACAGCCCATTCCTCACCTGAAAAAGCTTCCAGATTACTGATAATCTGGTGGATATGGTGCCCTGATACTTTAAAGAATCTATGATGTCCTTTATACGGTCATGATTTCCACTTCCTGCTACAGTAAAATAACCCCAGGACTGATCCACCTCCAGGTTTAATGATGGAGAGGGTTGCGTTTGGAGTACAATGGAACTGTAATCTGGATGCACATCCACTGATGGACTGTGTGATTTTTTCTCAGACGCTTGGAGCAGTGACATTTATTTATAACAAACTGCTTAATCATGGCATGGTGCAATTCCTATCACTACTAACTGGGACTGGATATCCTTATGAAAAATAAGTTTATTCAATTGTTCTATTAGTATAGTTCTTTTAAACTAAAAATAGGAAAGTATACTTTCAGTCTACTTTTCAAGTACTTCTCAGAAATGTGTTTTATGCACTTCTCAGAGATATGCTTAAAATGACATTTAAGTATTCTTGACTTATACTTAGAAAAAAGTCTAACTATATTTAAACTATACTATACTAAGCGTAGAGAATCCATGTTTTCATTGTTATATGGTAGGGGTCGCTATTACACATCTTCTGTACAGAATTTCTAAAACACAAGCAAAGAAGAACCCGAAACAATAGAGGCTTCCACATGTAATCTAACATGATCAACAGAAAAAAAAAAAAAAAAAAATCATCAAAACTGTGTAACGTTATGGAATAAACCCATGAAGAGGTTATGATGACTGGTAATGATGTGTGTTGATCAACTCCATCTATGTTTTGATTATCATTCTGAATCTAGTTCAGTGTTTTTTCAGTGTTTCTTTTGTTTTGTTTTGTTTTTTCAAAATATTATTTATTTATTTATTTATTTATTTATTTATTTGTGAAACTTACCCACATTCAAATGTTTATAAAAAAGAATGCATGAAACTAGAATAAAATGTTTTTGTTTGCAAGCAGATGCTTTGTTCTTTCTTTTTATATTTTGTATGTTCAGATATTTATATAACAAAAAATATACAAAAATAATACCTAAAGAGGGACATAGTAGTATATTTGAAGTATGATGTAAAGTTCATGTAAAGAAAACTTATGAGTATACTTGCAGTATGAAACTACTAAACCAATTTGTCAAATAAATCACTCTTTCTGCAAAACCTTAAACAATTTTAGGCAATTTAGACACTGTTTGCAGATCTCATGCACTCTTTTTGCGAAACTCTAAACACATTCTCACTCACTAAGACACAATTTGCTCTGTGATGAACTTGTGATGCAAAACCCTAAACACAAGAAAGGAAAAGTTAAGCACAACTGCAACACAGTTGTCATCGTTTACACACAATAATTCAAAATTCTTCACACTTGTTTCTAAATATTTGTACATATATACATATATGATATACTGTACAGTATATAGTAATGCCACATACAGTTTTTCTGAAATGCTAAAACACATTTTTTGAAACCATCACTCATTTTCTCAAAACCTTAAACAGAAATCCAAATGTTCAAACTAAATTCACAGAAGCCCTGACTCTTCTTGCAAAATCAAACAATCGCTTCAAAACCATTTCACCTGTACTCAAAATCAAACAAAGCTTTCAAATCACACACACATTTGTCAATACTATATGCACCACAGATCAATCATTGGACACTACATCAAAAAATGGAGAACACAGTGTCCAGTGCATGTAGTCACATCTAAGTTTGGTGAATATACCAAAAAAATAAAAAGGAAAAATACACACACACATATGTATATATACATATGTGTATATATATATATATGTGTGTGTGTGTGTGTGTGTGTGTGTGTGTGTGTGTCCGTGTGCATATGTGTACATGTATATCTATCTATCTATCTATATTTTTTTTATTGCAAAATAATTACTATATACTCTACAGTATATCATATATACACTCGTATATACACTCTTCTGTACCTCTTAGATCCTAAACTGCCTAAACTTGTTTAAGGTTTTGCAGAAAGAGTGATTTATTTGACAAAGTCATTTAGGCTATTGAGAATTTGGTTTAGGAAATGGGGTTTAGTGTTTTAGCAAATGTGAAAAACTGTATTTTGCAATAAAAAAAGATACATAAACATACATACACTTAAAAGAAATCACACTTATGTTTGGTGAATATACCAACAAAAAAAGAAAAAAAGGAAAAACACACACACACACACACACACACACACATATATATATATATATATATATAGAGAGAGAGAGAGAGAGAGAGAGAGATGATAGATAGATAGATAGATAGTTAGATAGATAGATAGATAGATAGATAGATAGATAGATAGATAGATACATAGATTTAGACATAGACAGACAGATATAGACATCGATGATTGATAGATAGATAGATAGATAGATAGATAGATAGATAGATTTAGACATATAGACAGATGGATATAGATATATAGACATAGATAGATAGATTAGATAGTCTCGGTTACGTATGTAACCCATGTTCCCTGAAGGAGAACATTCTAAATCTATACCTATATCTCGCTTCCACGCCCACCTCAGGAGTTGGCCGTGGAGCCAGTGTTGAAACGGTCTCATATGAAGCAGCCGCAGTGGCGTGACTGCTGCTGTAGCTACCATATGCCCCAGGAGCCTCTGAAACTGATTCAGTGGGACTGCCGTCCTGCTCTTCAATGTATTTCAAGCAGTTCAACACCATCTGGGCACGTTCCTGCATGAGGTGTGTCGTCTGTTCGACCGAATCCAACTTTAAAGAGATCCTCTTCATTGGGGAGAGTTTGCTCTTTGAGGCTGAGGTGCGAAAGCACCAGACCCCTGTGTTCACACAACTGAGCGAGTATGAGCCAGTTATTGAAGTAGTTGAGGATGCGAATGCCCTGCTCTCTCAGGGGAACAAGGGGCACCTCCATGACTTCCATGGAGACACGGGGCAACAGGTACAGCCCAAAAGGCAGGACCAGTTACTGACATGCCCGTCCTTCGAATGCAAAATACAGAAATTGTCTGTGGCACGAAAGGATGGAAACATGGAAGTACGTGTCCTTCAGGTCGATCGCTGCAAACCAATCTCGGGGACAGACACACCTGAAGGTGTGCTTCTGCGTGAACATCTTGAACGATAGCCTGTGAGGGGCCCGGTTCAAGACGTGCAGGTCCAAGATCAGTCGGGCTGTAAAACCCCGCTTTCATATCGGCTGGAGGGGCCGGCTGTATCGCATCCTTAACCAGTAAAGTTGCAATCTCTGCACGCAAGACAGGGGCACCTGTTGCCTTCACTGAGGTGAAGTGAACACCCCTGAACTTGGAAGTGCGCTGGGCAAATTGAATTGCATAGCATGATGGTCCGATGGAGCCAGCAAGATGGACTGGGGAACACTAGCCAGGCCCCCAGATACCGTACAAGTGGCACCAACGGGACTACCGATGTATCCACAGTGGGGCAGCAAAGGGAAACGCAGGGACCCCGCTCGGGCATCTCCACACGGCCGCTCCACCAGAATGACCTCCGTGTACCCCTGCACTGCGCCACCACAAAGGTGGTGAGGGAGGACGAACCACTGGAACGCTTCCTGGCAGTAAAAGGTGCCATCCGTGTCTCAATGAGCTCATCATGCACTTCCAGAAAGAAAGGTACCAGGGTAGGACCCTGAGAACCAGCATGGGCCACCCCGAAATACCAATCATCCAGCCTCGAGGACTCAGTACGCGGTGGAAGTTTCCACTCGAGCCCGGGTCCGCATTCCAGTATTGCTGGCCACCCAGAGGCATCACTGTAAGACCAGTCAGGCCCCCGCCAGAGATGCCGCCCCCCCGGCTTCGGCCAGGAGGGACACTAGATCCGGGCAGAGGCACTGGAACCCTGACCCTTTGTAGGAAACAGAGTCTGGTCCGCAACTCCACGATGGTCATACTCCCGCTATGAGAGCATGGCTCATCCACAAAAGCTGCCTCAGCGTGCTTAATGCCCAGACACACGAGGCAGCAATTGTGACCATCACCCAGTGCCAGGTAACGACCGCATCCAGAAACAATTTGCTGTGGATTTGTGCAACCCACACGACACAGGAAAAACGACCACCGCTGAAGCACCGTACCACCAACACCAAAAGCTCCAAGAGTGTGCTGAACTTGTTTCAGTTATTTCTTCTGAAGTGGAGAGCAGAATGTTGAACTGCTCGGCTCAGGAGAAAAATGCTGTGTATGCGTTGCTGTGTACGTCATTTAGTTACACTCGAAATGGATCAGTGTCTGTCGGTCACCGACGTGACTCGGAGTGACAGACTGATGGGGAAACAGATATAGTCATATAGACATATAGATTAGATAGACAGACAGATACCATAACTGTTGACACATGCGACATGGATAGTAACATGTCGTACAAGCTACATGTTGACATAGAAAACCATGTGGCATAAGAGTGGAAGTCCTGAAGTCCATGCTGCCTGAATAGCTGTGAAGTCTGTTTTCTGTAGTCCATTTCCCACGTAGATTCACTTAAATGACTTTTTGTCCTCATGAAGCTTGTTCATGGATTTCTGAGGTGATTCTTTACACCAGGGTGCCGCTTATGAAGATGACATGGCATGTACACATACCTGCAACACAAGAAAACAAAGAAATAGCAGAACAGCAGTATTAATGCATAGACATCTTTAGACTTCTGTTGATTGTATAGTGGTTTTTAGTCTAGTGATCGTATAGTGGTTTTGTTGACCTAGTCTTCAGTCATTTGACACCTATGGACCAGTGAGGTGGGGATAAACTACTGATAGGGGAAACCTATGAGGAAGTCTTCACCACAGGGATGGCCCCGGAGGCCTGTCGCATTTCGGTTCTTCCCTGGGCTCCTCACTGGTCTGTGTGTGTCCTAGTCTGTCCCTATAGTTGGTTTGCAAACTTTATTGCGCAACATCTTCATCCTTCAATAAAACATCAGTCATACCAAATATCATAACCCTAGAGGATGGGTGAGTGACTGGAGTGTGTTGTAGTATAACTTTGAAGGCTGTGAGTGTACTTAACTGGCGTTCTCTCAATGGAAGGGAGTGACAGTCA
>JAHKKF010528958.1:0-10697 GCA_019740295.1 Labeo calbasu
TTTTGTTCCGGTTCATGACAGTTAGGGAATGTTGAAAAACTCTCCCATCTCATGTTCTCCCTCAACTTCAAAATTGTCCTATATCACTATTTTACCTTTTTTGTTAAGAGTGTTTGATCTTCTTTGCACGTTCATTTTGCAAAGACTGGGTCGATACTTCTGCAGTGATGTAGGATGATTTTTTTCAACATGCCCTAACTGTCTTGAATCAGAATACACACAGTTCAGGGAGAGAAAGGCAAGACAAGCGTTTGAGATTAAAAAGTATTTAAATAGTATTTTTTTTAATGAAAATAACCAATTGTTTCGCTAGATAAGACCCTTCTTCCTCAGCTGGGATCGTTTACAACCGCATTCGGGATCGTTTGAAGCCGCATTTAAACTGCATTTTGGAAGTTCAAAATCGGGGCACCATATCAGTCCATTACGGAGAAAATGCACATTATATGTGAATCTTTGTTTTGGAAGTGGACTTCTCCTTTAAGAATGTTTACAATGTTGACTCTGAATGCAGGTGTCTGACAGAGGAGAGGCATCGCCTGCAGAACAGAGTGCCTCGTCTTTGATCGTTGATGAGCGTTTGACCACACAGGTGTGTGTACTTGTTTAACTATAATTGTGAGAAACATGTCCTCACATAACATACATAACATAGTGAAAATACTTTAACAGCTCATAGTGAGACATTTGACTGGTCCTCACTAGTTAAAAAGGCTTATGAATCTGACAAAAAATGTTTGTTATGTAAATTGTTCTGCACATGTTTGTGTGATGGGGGTTGGGTTAGCTGATAGAAAATGTCATTGGGAAATATGACTGACATTTGCATCCAAGAACTCTTGAAAAATGCATTGCTTCCATACTTTATTGCAAAAGATTTGTGACTCAAATCTGTGTTGTTATTGAAAACTTGCATTGAGATTAACACATTGAGAATTGTTTCAGGAATCTGTCACTGTATCGCTCATTACAGTAGGTTTGCTTTCATTTACAGATAAGCTCTGATGAAGTTCAAACGGCAGAATCTGATCGGCTCGTCATCGGCTCCAGTGAAGGAAACCCTCTGGACAACGAAGATGTGTGTTAACATTTCAGTTTAGCCCTTGATTGTTAGTAATTCACACATTTTTAGATGCAAATTGTCTGTTTGGTGGCAGAAAACTAAGTTGTGTCTGACATTCACAGGATGAAGATGGTCTGCTAGCCTGGTGGAGAACCGTGGAAGGTATGTCTGAAGTTTAGTCATGATTTCGAATGTGCTTTTGTATCTGAGATTGCAGATTGTGTTTTATTCCTCAGGTTGGAGTGAATGGAACGAGTCAAAGCAGTTTAGTAAGGAAGATGGAGAACGGTGAGAAAGACCTTTATGTTTGACTTTCTTAGAAAAAAAATCCTGAAGTGTTACTGCAATATATTTTATTTAAACCAGGGTTAAAAAAAAAAAAAAAAAAAAAACTTAACTAAACAGCTTAACCCTGCTTGAAAATTAAAACAGTTTTGTTAGTTGAAACAAAGTGTAAATCAAGTATAAATATTAGATTAAAAACGTATTTCCACTGTCAAAGCAACATTTCTAGTTTTCAAGAAAGAAAGAAAGGGAAGGGAAAGAAAACAAAATTGTCCACATTTAAAGGTAACTAATATTAAAAGGTAGCTACAATTAAAATTTTGTAGTTTGTATTGCATTGTATTCTGGAACCCCCTCGAAAATGAAATGGTACATCTCAAGGGGTTAATCAATACCTAAAAATCAAAAAATCAAATCAAAATATTAACAAAAGCTGTAATAGTATATAAATAATACTCAAATAAAGCTGCACTGGTTTAAACATTACTATTTTAAACCAGTTTCACAGTTATAAACAGGAAAATATTAATGTTGTAAAGTTCTTCAATTATGAAACAAATACAGTTCCAGTTTATTGAATTCATCATATTATAATTATTCTAATTTATAGATATTTATAACATAACAAGTTGTTTTGCTGGTGCAAATACGACGTTCTATATTTGTAAGAGACTTTATTGGCGTATAATGAAACACAGTCTGAGGTGAAATGACTCTCTCTGTCTTTAATTGGCGCGCAGAGCGATCGAAGCCGCCGCTAACCGGGTTTTCATGGCCGCCAAGTTGTTCGTTCACCTGCTGACCCAGCGTGAGGCGTCGCTGCAGCAGCGTATTCGTGAGCTCCTGGCGTTAGCGGACGCCGCCGACAGTTTCCACAAGAAAACGGTGACCGCGAGCGTGGGCGGCGGGGTGGCCAGCGTCGCCGGCAGCATCACCACCATCACCGGCCTGGTTCTGGCGCCCTTCACCTTCGGGACGTCCCTGATCGTGACAGCGGTGGGCATCGGTGTCGCGACCGCCGGCGGAGTGACGTCAGCGTCGGCAAATATCACAGATACGGTTCACTCCAACACGGACAGGAAGAAGGTGGAGAAGATGATCCAGGATTATCAGCATGAAATTAAAGATATTAAAGAATGTCTGGACTTCCTGAAGGTGAGACGAATTTATTAAAGTTAATTAATTCATAAATAACCAGAGCTGTTTTAGTATCATTAATATACTTTTATTATTTAGAGTCAGTTTTATGTTTTTATCTCCAATTTAGTTGAAGTGTGGGGGTTTTGTCTTCTTTTTTTTCTAATTGTTTTGCTTTGTTTGCTTTGTTTTAGTTCAACTGAACTAGACTAGAAACTAGAAACTAGAAATAACTTTGAAATAACAACTATAGTTAATTACTAACGCAAGAAAAATAATTCAAGAAAAAAAAATCGAACTGTATTTTTTCTAAACAGTATTTAAAGTATAAACAGTTCTATTGTAAATAGTTCCAGATAGCATATTTTCTAATCACTGACATACCATAAAAGTTTAGATGGTTTTTTTTTATGATGTTAGTTTTTGTTATATTTTCTATTTTAATTTTAGTTATAGTAATTTTTTAGCATGTTTTTGTCATTTTTATTAGTTTTTATTTATTATTATTTTATTATTTTTTTTAATTATTATTACATAGAAGTAGATGTTATTATTTTTAACAGAATATTTTGTAAACAGTATAAAATGTAGAAATAGTTCTGGTGTAAATAGTTATAACTCATCTTTGATATACTCGTCTTAATAGTTTTATTAATATTTAGTTTTTAGAAAATAATAATTTTCTGTTCATTTCAATTTTAGTTAAAGTTTAGTAATCTTGTTGCATGTTTGAGTCATGTTTATTACTTTTATATACTGTATACTTTATATACTGTAGATTTATTATATAATAAGAAAGTAGGATAGTTGGTATTGTTTATAAAAAGCAGAAGAACTACTCTGTGGTAAAATTTCAGTCTGGTCTGATCCATTTGAGCTGGACATTTTAGTCCTGATTCATTTGAAGAATTTCACAATGTGATGTGACCTTTAAAAACAAGGTTTCTCTAAATGATGGACCAGGTAAAAAGACATTACGAAATGTAAAGAAAGCAAATACCATTGATTAACAACCTTATAGCTCACAGTAGGTCTGTCTTTGTTGGTTTATAAGTTATCATTAAAAATCAGTTCCCCTATGGAAAAAATAAATGTGATTTTTTTTTTAAACATCCAGAATCATCTTTTACACTCTGTTCATCCTAAATATCTTGTCGTCTCTCTCTCTCTCCTCTGACGGTTTTCGTCGCTGTAGAGTGGGATGGAGACTCTGGAGGAGTGGAACTTCGAGCAGTACGTGGACAGCATCTCCAGACGGGCTCTGAACCAGAACGTCAAGTACGTGCTGAAGGAGGGCGGCCGGGCCGGCAAAGCGCTGCTGGTGAACACGGAGAACCTCATCAACACCGTCCAGGTGCTCAGCGTGGCCGGAGGAGCCGCCAAAGCCGCGCAGATCATCAGCGTCACCACCGGCGTCATGTCGGGCCTCTTCCTCGCCCTCGACGTCTTCTTTCTCGCCAAGGGCTCGCTGGAGCTGCGCAAGGGCGCCAAAACCGAGTTTGCGGCCAAGATCAGAGAGGTTTGCAAGGAGCTGCAGGACGGACTGCAGGAGCTGAAGAGAATCCAACTACAGCTGCAGAAAACCATGGACGGGGTTGAGACTGAGGAGGAGGAGGAAGAGGATAAAGATGAAGGTGATGGTGACGATGAGTATGAAGAGGAAGAGGTAGAAACTAGATCAGAACTGAGCAATAAGTAAATACAAAATTATAAATATAAATGAGTAATTTAAAAATATTATGTCTGTGTATATATAATATATTTTATACATATTTTAATTATTATTATTATTATTATTATTATTATTATTATTATTATTACTTTAATGAAATTAGTTTGCTTTGGTTAAAAGCATCTGCTAAATGCAAATATGTAAATATTAAATAATAATCAAAATTAAGTATGTATTTTAATGTATATTATAAATATAAATATTTTCTCCATTTGCCAAAGGTAATTAGACAGTAGACGGTAATAAAAATAATTTATTTTAATGAATAAAATATTATTTTTATTTTGTATTTGAAATAATATTCGTTCATAAGTCTCTTTGAATAAAAGCATATTTTAAATGCGTGAGAGAAGAACATATAAAATGATACATTTCAGATAAAACATTATTATGTATTTATAATGTATATTATAAATATAAATATTTGCCAAAGATAATTGAACAGTAATAAAAATAATTTATTTTATTTTATTTGTTTTTTTTATTTTGTATTTGAAATAAAATTAGTTCATAAGTCACTTCGAACAAAAGCATCTTTTAAATGCATAAAAGAAAAAAATATGAAACAATAAATTTTAATTTAAAGTATAATATGTGTTTATACTATATAGTATACATATTTCTGCTGGTTGCCAAAGATCGTTACATATAGTATGGTGCAATGCTATTTACAGTCCTAAGCGAAATGGTTATGCTTTGACCAAAGCTGAATGACAAGAGATGTGTCACTGCTTACTTGTTTTTATATCTTATGCAATGACTAAAATAGTGCAGATTATTAGATATTAATATGGTTTAAATTGCTTTCTTATGGAATAGAATTTATAGGATTCTTATAAAATAGAATCTTAAATTATTTATTTATCTCTTGCCTTTAATTGATCAGGTATTCAGCTCTTCACTGTATATGTTGCTATAGCGCACAAACAGCTGAGCCTCCTGTTCCTTTTCTCAGCACTGATCAGGAAAACCGATCGCAGTCCTCTGTGATTTCTAGATAATGAATCACTCTGTAGACAGTTATAAGCTAGTCCCATTACCCATCAGTTGTGTTCCTTCTGTCGCCACTAGAGGGCATAAACTTGACTCTTGAGTAAAACTTGAACATCAATAGTAAGCTGTCAGTGAAAAAAAAAAAAAAAATCAGATTAATTACATGATATGCTAGTTAATTCAATATAATCACCAATTCATCACATATATTTGCTAAGAAAATCCCCAAATGAATAAAAGAGCCGGTCTTATAAGTCAAGTTGTTTCAGATGAATAAACAGCAAAATAACAGCATTAATGATGCCAATTCAATTCAGCAGCTCCACAGAAGACAAAAGTGTCATTATTCAGTTCAGTTTTATTCTGTTTTGTTGTCATTGATAGTGTAAGTTCTGAAACCTTTTTAGAAGACAATATTAGTTTTATTTCTCATCATTCAGTCAGTTGGCAGTGGTTCTTTCAGTCGTTCCGATCTAAATTTAGGATGGTTCACAAAGGACGTGTTTTTGTGTTTGTGTTTTTGTAACTGTGGTCGATGTAGACATCGACTGACGTTTGTAGCCTTTGTCTCACTGTTTTTTTTAAGACAGTGCCAAGTTAAAAATAGTTTGCATTGAATTGTCAGCATTGAGTTGTTCTCAGTCCAGCCTTTTTTAAACACTAGAACGCATCCGAATTTTTCAGATGATTAACTTTTTTTGATTGTCACTATTTTTCTGTTACTAAACTAGGAAATTAGGGTGTTGAATTTCCCAGTAATAACACATTGTGCATTCCAGGTAGTCGTGAGACGGGTGTGGTAATAATGTTGTGCAATGTTGTTAAACCAACTGTACCAGTATTTCCAGCAGTCAAAACTGCTATTGTCTGAAATTGTGGCGTTTTTTTTCTGCAGTGACAGCAGAAACTTAACGCAGAAGCTTTACTGTGACTGTATTACTCACTAATGAGTCTTTACTGTAAATGCTTTTTATTTATTAAAAGCACTCTTTTATTTGTTCATGGTGATGGCTGGTTGTATTGTTTTTTTTTTGTGTATTTGATTATAAATATTTCAACTATCAAATAAATTTGCTCTTTTATTGTACAAATATTTATGTTTTGAATAATAAACGGTGTCAGCTCAGATTAAAGATGGCTTTTGATTTGTGTTCAGCAGCATTTTCTCGAATCAACTTCCTTATTCTTCTGAAACATTTACAAGAAGAAGGTGAGATGCTTCTAGTCATCAGACGGATTGATTGGCATTTTAATGAGCAAAACCAAGCATGCTAACTTGCACGTTTGAATTTTTTTCCCCAAAGTGGGGCTTTAATGGTTGTTGGAGAACTATAAAAGCTTTAAGGCATATAAAACATGTTTTCTCCATTTCTGCAAACAGAACTTTTGTGAAAGAATGAATAGCCGACACACAAACCTCTTTTTCGTGTAAAATATTTCTGTAAATCCCTGTAGACGTCACATCTAAATGTAGATTTAAGCATGTTCATAAGCATCTATGAACATTGTAGTAGTTTCCTTTATGTGAAACATCAGTGTCTTACAGTCCAATGGTTTTGAATGCAAAAAAATAATGCTCTTTTGTCAGGCATGTTCTGGAGTTTTTCTGACCCAAATTAGAGACAAGTCACTAAAATTAGACATAGCTTCCTGTCATTTTAGACCGGGCCAGTCACATTTTTTTTTAAAATGCCCGTAAATGCAGTTCAACCCAGAAACTCAAAGTTTCTGCAGTCATAAACACATTAGAGCAAACACACTCAGCACTGTCTAGAAACATGTAATGAGAAGTTTGTTTTGTTGTTGTTTTTTTTTTCTTCTTCTTCTTCTTCAAAATTTACATTTATAGAGACATTAAAGCGGCTTCATGTCCAATATGTATTCATAACGTACCTTATTATGCATTATATTTTCACACAAATAATAAATTATAATTTTTGCAGATTCCTTGTTACATCTGAAATTGGTTGTTTAGATCTGTATTACAATATATTATCACTGGTCTGTTCTTGAGGTCATACTTTTATAATGCATTGCTGGTAGTAACTGATTACATTCAATTTGTATTTTATTGATTAAATGAATACATATTATTCAGTCTTTGTCTTTGGGCGTCTTTTGTCTTTCAAACACATTAAAATGCACAAATTCACATTATTTCTCATTTACACCAACTTTATCAGCTGAACCTCTTTCAGCTAATATTTTGACTTGCATATATTCACATTTGCATGTTCACAGTTCTCTGACACTGGTTAACGTCACATGACATGCAGATAAACTAATAAAAAAAAAAATCAACTTATTTATGGTCCATGTACCTTTTGGTCATTTGATTTTCTACTTAAAAAGAAATAAAAATAGAAATGAGAAATGGTTTGATTTTTGTTTTTTCGTTTTGTTTAAGAAACGGAAAAAGAAAATTTAACTAGATTTTTCGCTGTTTTGTTTATGGGTAAAAAAAAATTGATTATGCTGTAATATTTGTTTTGGGGGTCCATGTATCATCTGATCATTCAATTATTCTACTTAATCTGGGCAAAACAGGTTCATATTTCCTTTTTCGGTTTTTCTGTATGAGCCAAAAATTGATAGCTGATTTATTTTTTCCGTTTTTCAGTTTGAAACCAAAAATCCAATAAACAGGAAAACCGAAACGAAATAATATGGCTAATTTACTTCTTTCCCCCCAAAGACTTACCGCTTTGCGCAATTAATGTATGGCCTCTACTCCGAGATGCAGTTTAAATGCAGCTTCAAAGGGCTCTAAACGATCCCAGCCAAGGAAGAAGGATCTTATCTAGCGAAACGATCGGTCATTGTTTTCGAAAAATAAAAATTCGTATACTTCATGTTTTGAATGTAAACCAGTAAATTCAACAATGCACACTGCTATTAAAATCTGTTTAGTACTTTTTATATACTAACATCCACCATAATAATGTAAATGGCTAAAAAAAAAAGCCATATGAAGAATCCAAGATCATCACAAGTAGTTTAATCACAAACAGAAGTACATACTAATACATAAAAGGTGCACAGAGTCATTCACGCAAACACAAAACACCATCATGGTAACACACAACACTCAAATAAAGCAATAAACATTCATTAAACAACAGGTGATGTAACATAAAGCCTAAATGTACATAACTGTTAACACAAACTATTAAAAAAAAACATAATTATTTAAACAAAATATTTTCAAATGTGTAATGTCACGCAGGGAATTCTGGGAATATCAGTTTACTGTTTTCGACTGTAAATTATACATTGATTTGTTACTTTTTACTTCTAAAAACTGTACAGCTTCGTACTGTCAAATTACATTAAATGTCTGGTTAGGTCTTTTACAGTGTTTCCCTGTATTTAGTACGGGAACTTACTGTTAACCTATTAACATTTTTTCTGTAACGTTTGTACAAAATTTTACAGTTAAAATTACACTTATTTTTTACAGTGTACGAGTATAAATGACACAGTATTATTTCCCCTGCTGAGGTAATAATCCAAGTGATCATCAATTAATACTCAATATTAATTAAATAAACTAATGACTGCTGCATATTTCCTGTACACTTCAATACTGGTCTGCGCTTGACTGTAGTCAAGTTTGTCTGCTTCTTTAGATTACTGAGTTTATTGGAACTGTGTAAACTAAGGTAACAACTACATTTTAAACACATTTTTATTTAACAAAAAAGCATTCTTAAATGAACTACAATTTATAAGCTGTTTCCTTCTGGGGCCTGAAATGGGGAGATTTTTGTCGATAAATGATCATTTTTTTGCTGTATGTGTTTTTGTCCTCCTACCTTGGCTGATTTAGGGCCGTATAAATATGACACAAAAACTGCCAGTAGGTGACAGCAAGTCATTGTTTTAATAAATGATTCACTGAATATATACTACATACTATATTAAAATCTTGCGTTGCAGTCTTGTGTTCGAGTTCGCAGCATCTGGCGCCGCAAACAAGCGCACATCCTTTTGAGATATCAATTATAATCAATTATATTAAAACAAAAGACTGTATTATAAAACTCAGAAGAGTTTAATATCTCTGTTCTCCTGTTGTTCGAATTATAGTTCTTGCATGAACGTTAGCTAGCCAATGCATTACACTTTCATTTTTGTATTAGTCTTTAAAAGTAATTGATTAATTAATCAAACAAACTTATAGGGCGGCGAGGGTACGGGTTGAGTCGAGCCATTAATTTGTATGGCTGTTTGATGAGCAACGATGAAATTGCAATAAATGCATTAAGAATCTGTACAACTGCAGCAGCAGAGGACTAGTATTCTGCTATGTGAAACTGCAGAAAGAACTAGTGACAGCACAGTTTGATCGTCGGCTGACTAATAAGCAGAAAGGGGCGTTTCATTCCCGCCCAAGTGTTGAAATCGAATATTCAAGTTGTTTTTTTATTTTTATTATTTTTTTGCCCCTGAACGAAAAACGAAAAATTAAGCTGAATTCGTTTTTCGTTTTTTTTCCCCTCAATTTTCTATTTTTAATATTAAATCCAAAAAATGAAAGAATGGAATTTACATGAAACATTCAAAACAAATATTAAAGTATGAATTAATTTTTACCCATTTACAAAAATACCCAAATCAAACCGTTTCTCATTTCTCTCTTTTTTTTAAGTAGAAAATCAAATGACCAAAAGATACACTGACCATGTAGTAAGTGTTTTGTTTTGATTGTCATTATTTTAAACTAGTTTATTTTAATTTTACATTTTTATGATTTAATTAATTATTAACTTTTCATTAAACTCACAAACCCCCTGCAGGTCGGTCCGTGTACCTACGTATAATTGGTTTTCTCGTTTTTGTTTTCAAAACAAACAAACGAATAAATGATTGGTTTATGCAATATTTACATTTTCTGGGGAACACAAAAACGAATTTCATTCATATTTTCAATTTTGTTTTCATTACACGTCGTTCAAATGGAGATATTAAAAAGTCAACAAAACCAAATTCGAAAAATTAAAGTTTTTTTTTTTTTTTAACAAAGCGCGTTTTAGTACACCGGAAGCTTTCTGCTGCCGCTGAAGGTTTTCACTTGAGACGGGCGTAAACAGGCTAATCAGGAGAAATGGCATCGGTGCTGGAGAACTGCACCGGATTGATTGTAAACATGGTAAACAACGGGGCAACATATTCAGATATTTCCGCTGCCTTAGCGTCTTCTGGAACAAAAAGAGGACATTCAGTGGCAAATATAAAAAAGTTTCTTGGCGACCGCAACCTGAGGGGTCGTTTGACGGATGAACATCTGGAGGTGGCAGTGGCCAGTGCTATTCGAGAGGTAGGCTACGTATATTTTTTTATATTACTGTGTGCTGCTGCTGCTGCTACTACTACTAATTAAGAAATCTATTCGGTTTGCCAGATATCATTTCACTGGCTGACATGTCCAATTTTGTTATTTTTTACAGACCGGACCCTCCTTTGGGCGAAAAATGATGACCGGCT
>JAHKKF010528960.1:0-15110 GCA_019740295.1 Labeo calbasu
ATTCCATACAGGCAGGTTGATCATAACAGGTAGATAATTCAGTAAAGAAGTCTATTAAATCCCCAGAGTTATTTTCTAGAACTTCAGTAGAGAAGTCAGTCAAGTCCCCAGAGTTGTTTTCCAGCTCACCCCCAGCAGTGGTGCAGTGGGCAGGGCTCTCCATAGCCCTCACTTGCTCCATGCTGCACTCCCCCGTCGCGGTAGCTGTAGCCGGCTCTTGCACCTGATCGGACGTGTATGGCTCTGGCTCTGTGGCGATCTCTGGCTCTGTCGCTCGTGGCTCTGGCTCGTCATCCGCGGTGGGCTCGGGCTCAAACTCCGCGTGTCGGGATGCTGGTTGGCTGGGCTCTGGGTCTTGAGTGGGGCTGGTGTCATCCTCCGCGGTCAACGAAGCTCTGCAGGACACCAGCACCCACTCGATGTAGTCGGCGATTCTCTCTCGTGGACCCTCCCCGGACAGCTGCGCTTTGGTGGCGATGTTAAGTCCTGCACGGTAGAATGTGCACAGGCAGCTGTCCGGGTAGTGCCAAAAGGGAGAAACCAAAGTCAATAGAACAACAGGGGGAGACTATGGGAGAAACCAAAACTGAACTGACATAAATGTGACACCGACAAAGTTCGATGTTTCACCATGGGAATATTAGTAGTTGTAACTCAGCCATATAATGTCCGATCTGCCCCAAACTTCACACGTTCGATAAGAATCTGAACACATCTAGAGGCCAATATTAAATTGTAATCATAGCACCACTTGTTGGCAACAGGATACGTCATGCTTTGCATGAACTCAAACATATCATGTTCAATCTGTACCAAACTTTAAAAGTGCAGGCCTGAACACATTTACATGCCAACATCCAGTTAGCACTACCAGCTGGCAGCAGGAAGTTTGGCACATATAAATGACTTTGACATATTCCTCCTATATTCACCACTTTAAATGCATATTGCTCACCGTTCGCTGTTTTCCTAAAGCCACCGGGTGGTGGTGAGCCCAGGTGCGAGGGCCCTTTCAACGCTGCTTGCAGCTTTAATTACATTTAGATTAGCTCTGCCATCATCTAAAGCTCACTTAAAGCTAATCTTTAAAAACATTAATAAATAACACTGTTAAATGTAATTCTTAACAGATCTAAAATTTTATATCCATTTTTATACTGTAAATTATAAAGTTGTGGTGCCTAAATTCACTTTTAATTTATGTATTTATTTGTAATATTTTGTATTTTAATTTTACAAATTTATTATTTACAAAATATCTGTCATTTATTGGTTATCGGCAACATTGCAAAAAGTGAATTTCTTCCTCAGTAGTTTTGCTTTGTTTCCAGTATAAATGTCTATTGACTCGAGACACACAGTGATGTAAGATAAGAAGTCTTGTTTTCTGAGATTTTTAAAAATGATTTCGTAAAACAAGATAAACGAACAGAGTAAGAAAAATAAACTTAAAGGGATAGCTCACTCAAAAATGAAAATTCTGTTATTAATTACTCACCCTCATGTTGTTCCAAACCCGTAAGAAAAATTAACATTTTTTTAAATATATGTATATTTTCAAAGGCTGACCGAGGTGATCGGAGGTCACACAACAGAGCCTGAGCTCCTTTTCTCAGGAGGAAAAGACCCATCAGCTTACAAAGAATGGCTGGAGTCCCTACCACAAAACCCAGACGTGATTTCTTACTCTCTGGAGTCCCTGCACGAGCTGATCCCCACCAAAAATCCAGTACGCAAGCACCTGCGCCAAGCCATCCATGACTACATCCTGGAAAAGTCCCTCTGGAGGAACTGCACCGACTCTTGCAAAGCCGGCGTCAAAACCAACCCAAACAACCCATGTGTCTGCACCTGTCGCAACAATCCTGGGATCACACCAGACTGCTGCCCATCCAAGCGTGGACTTTCTCGGGTACAGATCACGGTCGTGAGGGCTGAAGGCCTGTGGGGCGACCAAACCACAGCGACCGACGGGTACGTTAAAGTGTTCAACAAGCATAACATTCAAGTCGGACGCACTGATATGATCACAAATAACAACTCACCCTACTGGGGGAGAACCTTCGATCTGGGTGACGTTGTCCTGGCAGAGAACGAAAAGATGAAAATGGAGGTGTGGGATGAAGATAGTAAATGGGATGATGATTTGCTGGGAACCTGTGAAGTACCTATAAAAGCAGGTCAGAATGAAAATTTCTGTCAATTAAATCACGGTCTGCTGTTCTACAAAACAGAAGTGACATGCGCCCCAAGTTTGTCTGGCCCCTATTGCGCAAACTATGTCGGTTCTCCCATGAACTTTCACCTGGAGAAGGCATACGTATCGAGAAATGCGAGACCTGTCCCAGCAGAAATACTCATGAGCAAGGGTGTACTTCTGGACAGGCTTTATGTATATCAAAAAGCAAATTACAGTGTTAAAACTATTTTGTAGTAAGTTTTGGCTTTGGATCCGATTATGCGACTATTCAAAATATAACTTGATTCTTGCTTGTATTTATCACTGTTAGAGAGACATATTTAATATATTCTTTGGTATTTCTCAACTTTAGAGACAATGCACAATACATATTTATTATCAGCTGTCTTATTGTAAGGTTTGCTATGCTTGCACTGGCAATTTTTTTAAAAACACATATACAGTGAAACCAAAATGTATTCAGACACCTTCAACATATCTCATATATGACAAGAACTCAAGAGTTAAACTGTGTCAAAACAAATTCGTCTTGATAATGTCAGATAACTTTGATAGAAAGGTATGTAATGGATTACAATCAATCAAAAATTATTAGACAACTGTTAGAATGACTATGTCTTTTTTATCAATTAAAATTTTTTACATTTTTGGGTATAATATGTCACAATTCGCTTTATTTTGCTATCCTCACTTAGATAAATTAACTATAATTTTTTGAACTATATATTTTTTACCCACTAGTAAAAAAATATCAAAAAATGATATCTGGTGTCTGAATAATTTTTGGTTTGACTGTACATTGTAACAGTCTACGAAATGTATTATTTAAAATTATTTTTGTTTACTGAAAGTAGCATAATTTCATAATTTTCACATCATTATATTTTATTTAATTTAGGGCGGTCAAATGATTAATCGCGATTAATCGCATAGAAAATAAAAGTTTGAGTTTGCCTAATATATGTGTGTGTACTGTGTGTAATTATTATGTATATATAAATACAAACACATTCATGTGTATATTTAAGAAATATTTACAAGTATATGTATTTATTATAATTTTTATATAATTTATATTATATATAAATACAAATATTTGTACTTAATATATTTCTCTTAAATATATATATTAATTCGTGTGTATTAATATATACATAATAATTACAAACATATATTAGGAAAATTCAAACTTTTATTTAGTATGCGATTAATCGCGATTAATCGTTTGACAGTCCTAATTTAATTTTGTCACTATAACAATATTTCATTTAATTGTGTGTAAAAATAATCTATAACTAAAAATGTAATGCTCTGTCATTAAAAGTTCAAAAGGCAACCAACTGTCTGCTTGAGTTGTATTTGTTGTTTGTTTTTTTTGTTTTCTGTCCCATCTGGATAATTAAAAAAGGACAAAATGACAATTCTGTCTGCATTTACTCACCATCATGTTTCTACAAACGTTTATGACTTTCTTCTGAGGAACACAAAAGATTTTTTAAAGAATGTTTTAACTGTTTTTGTTTATAAAATGTAAGTAAATGGCATTTAAAACGGACTGTTACTGCACAGACCTTTAAAAAAACACTAAGATATTATGCGAAAGAAAGTCTTTTTTAGGTTGGGAATGACATGAGGGTGAGTAAATGATGAGAGAATCTTTATTTTTGGGTAAACTTTCCTTTAACAATGGCTCTGATTCATTTCCTCTCAAATGGTGTCTCAACAGTGTGACACAGGATGCTTGTTGTGTGGTTTCCTGTAGACGGATGAGAATGAGAGCAGTATGTACACTCATATGAGACCTCACAAGATTGAGTTACGGTATACTCTGTAATTTGTTAGTGTTCACTTTAAGACATTATGCAATGATTTGACAGGACATTACCTCACTATAGAAGTCAAAACCGTTTCTTAGCTTATTTTGATACTAAGAGCGTAGGATCAAACCCCATAACTACCATTGTTGTGTCCTTAAAGGGATAGATCACCCAAAAATGAAAATTCTTGTAGCTTCATAACATTACGTTTAAACCACTGATGACACATGGACTATTTTATTGATGTCCTTACTACCTTTCTAGGCCTTGAACGTGTCAGTTGCGTTACTGTCTATACAGGGTCAGAAAACACCAAAAATATCCTAATTTGTGTTCAGAAGATGAGCAAAGGTCGTACAGGTTTGGAACGACATGAGAGTGAGTATTTAATGACAGAATTTTACTATCCCTTTAAGCAGGACTGGGCAGTTTTTTAATGAAATCCTCATTGATCATACAGTTGTCAAACAAACACTAAGGAGTCAGGTTAGGAGATGTAATATTTAGTGTTTCATAAGAATTAAAATAACAGCCAATGAAGTGCTTAGCATGTTTTAGTTAGATACAGAGACACACAAGGGACATGAAACACTCCACTGAACAAGACAAATGAACAGACTGGGGGAACATCCACAAACAAGGAACATAACCACACGTACACACAAATCACACATGCCCACACAAATGGGCACAAAACTAAGACTAAAACAATATGGCAGACAAAAACATGTCACAAAACTTCACAACAGTGAGGAACACTAGGCAGAAAGGAGCTAAAAAACACTGACGAGGTTAACAGCATGGCCTTGGAAATCAACCTAGACGGACAGAGAAGATGAGAAGAGATAGATGAGAAAGGTAGAAGACAGTACATTGAGTTAAGAATACGGATCTTCTGATATGTCATCTACCTTTGTAGCCATTTCCATAAATGCCACTAAGCTTGCTTCCATCCTTTTGTCCTGTGGAAAGAAAAAAAATTTACATAGTGAAACTACCCACACATGAAACCTTCACAGATGTCATTAGGTTAGAATTTTGCTAGTAGAGTTACTCACCACCATAGGGCCCCTGACCACCAGCACTTAGTGCAGCTGCATAGCCTGTGCCTAGAAATGATCAGTCACCACACTGGTTATTAGTCAACAGCATTTATGTATTTAGTCAATGGTGTTTGCTAGAACATGCTGGTGGAGAAATGATGAAGATTAGAACACAGTACAGGGGTCATTTGGCATGCATGAAATATTAGTACCAGTTTTCAGTCAGTATTAAAGATGATTTAATTACTTAATCAGTCCATATTAGATATTTAATGCATTAACTACTTTTCAAAAGTTTGGTGTCAGTAAGATCTTTAAACGTTTTTTAAATAAGTCTCTTATGCTCAGTGAAAACAGCAATATTGTGAAATAATATCATAATTTAAAACAACTGTTTTCTATTTTAAAATGTAATTAGTTTCTGTAATGGCAAAGCTGAATTTTCAGCATCATTACTCCAGTTTTTAGTGTCACATGATCCTTCAGAAATCATTATAATAAGCTGATTTGATGCTCAAGTTACATTCTTAATATTATCAAGAACTGAATAGGAATAGGATTGAATAGGAAGTTTAAAGGACTGGCATTTATTTAAATATTCATATCCTTGTTGAAATTTTAAAAAATTCACTCAAAACAATAAATGATGTTAAATAGCACTAAAAGTGGTTCACTGGTTTGTAATAATAGGGGAATGACTTTAAGTGGTATGTATCACCTATGTTTAAATGTGACCCTGGACCACAAAACCAGTCAAAAGTAGCATGTATATTTGTAGCAATAGGCAACAATACATTGTATGGGGCAAAATTATCATTAGGATATTAAAAGGATATTAGGATAACAAAAAGTAATTTTTTATTAGTAATATGCATTGCTAAGAACTTCATTTGGAGAACTTTAAAGGTGATTTTCTCATTAAATTTAAATAAAAACATTTTTTACACCCTCAGATTCCAGATTTTCAAATAGGCCTAATATTGACCTATCATAACAAACCATACATCAATGGAAAGCTTATTTATTCAGCTTTCAGATGATGAAATCTCATAAAATGGACCCTTATGACTGGTTTTGTGGTCACAAACGTGTTACACAGCACCTTTGTCAAACTATGCTATGTAGAACTATAAGATGAATCCCATTCTCCTCCTCAGATTTAGATATGTGACTCTACTCTCATAAGTTTTTCAGCTTTTCTGAGGTCAAAAAGTCTTGTGTGGGGGTCCTGGAATACATCCTTACAGAGGACCTTGGGTGCAAAAAGGTTGAGAACTGTTTTATCTTTAGGAAATATCATTTTTTAATCCCCAACTAAACTAAGAGACTAAGGGCTGACTTCACAGACAGGGCTTATACTAAACCAGGATTAGGCCATAGTTCATTTAGGACATTTACGTAATTTTTCTAAACGTGCCTTGGAAAAACACATTACTGGTGTTCATCTTGAGACAAAACAAAGGCATTGATATATTTTAAGATCAAACAGTGCAACTTTCTTTCAGTTGAAACAGCTCAGCTTTATGTTTTCTGGGACTATGATTAAGCCTTGTCTGTGAAACTAGGGTGAGAGACTATGAGAGAGTTAATGAAGAACCATACTGGGCTTAACAGGTTCTTTACACGGTAGCGCTGCCATTTAGCGCCTCAACCACACTCAAGAACCACATTTTTGTGTTTGTGCTGACGTCAAACTTTATATGGTAGTGTATTTAATAGATATATATTAGATGTGTACGAATCATGCAAAACTGCTCATATTCTCACCATATTTGGCGGCTGTCTTTGTGGCATCAGCGCCCAGACTGAGTTGCTCAGCTCCGAAAGGATAACCAGCATCAACTGCAGGTAAACACATTTACAGCCGTGTCAAAATCAGACTGTGCATGATGTTCTCCTTTTCTCTTTTTCTAACCAACTTACCATCAAGCCCAGCTGCAATGACTGGTGCGCTGTAAGGAATCTGGCCTACAGCTCCACCTGTGCCAGTAACAATTTGTTATCAGAAAAAAATATGATTTGAAATTTTACAACTATATTTACTAAAACTAAACCATACTACCTGCTAAAGGCTCCATTGCTCCACCTGCACCACCTGATAAGAGAAAGATCATCTTTACTTTCTTTTTTATATAATAGTTATCTAATAATCATGTTTGGTTTATTACTGTAGTTTACTCTTTAGTTTAAATCTTCTTTCTTTTTCTCACAGGGGACAATTGTGTTCAAGTCAAATCCTCAGGCAAAACATCAGGATAGCCCAAATACTAAGATTTGCATGCTGCATTTGAATAACAAATATGTGCTACGCACATACCCAGAGAAGTCTCCGGCCCAAGGGTTGGTATTCCTCCGAATGCAGCACCGCCATAACTACCAGACTTCCCTTGAGGGCCAAGTCCAGCCGAGACCACAGGCTGGCCACCGTAAGGCAAGGATCCGGCAGCTCCAAGAACTCCACCAGCTCCTTTAAACAAATCAAACCAGAGGTATTACAGCATCAAGCAACCGTAGCCACTAAGACACACCTAGACAAAGAAGAAGAGACATTAGCATGACTCAACAATGATTACATGAGCTGGAAAACTTTTTGCCAATGGCAGGTGAAGTACGAAAATGCTGTAATCTCTCAGTAAGATGTTTTATAGAATGAACTGAATTGACTGAAAGTGACAGTAAGAACATTAACATTGATATGAGGCATTTCTATTTTAAATAAATGTGGTTTTAACTTTCTATTCATCAAAGAATCCTGAAAATAACGCATCAAGGGTTCAACAAGATTATTAAATCTTGCTAAAGCACAACGGTTTTTAAACATTGATAATAATAAGAAATGTTTCTTAAGCAACAAATCAGCGTATTGGAATGATTTTTCACATGAAGTTGCATTCAAAAACGTTCAAAAAATCTTACTGACGCCAAACTTTTGAACAGTACTATATTTAAATGTATTGTTATCTTCAGATGCCTTTATCTTACCATACTTTCTAGACTTGGCATCAGCACCCAGGCCGGGGTTCACCACCAGCCCTGGACCTCCAAGGCCTCCAAAGCCTCCAGCAGCAAGACCTGAAAAAGCAAACATTGACCTCTGTGATTTCATTGCAGATGATGCTGCTTCTAGTTGAAGTATGAAGAACATTCAGTTTATCATTTCCATTAGTAGTATTCCAGGAGCAAATTACAATCTTGCTCAGATTACCTTTAGATTAGCATTAGTATAAAAGCAATTGCACAGGCAACAGCTGATTGCTTAGTGGTCCAGCTATTGCAGTTCAGATGCTTCAGTTACGCAGATTACGCTGGATGAGGCATAATATTGTTTATAATCACAGAACAGAGTTAATTAAACACTAGATGAAGTGCTGACATTACTGCAGGTGTTTATGAATCTCTCTTTAGTGTGAATGCGATGTTGTTGGTTACACTCATAACCTTCAGCCTTACCAGCCACACCGTTCAGCCCAACATTATCAGCTAACACTGATGGGTAGGCAGGTCCTGTAACATAATTATAATTGTCACTCAATTATAATTATGCTTTTATGTTAGGACATGCTCCGTCGTAGCTATCCAGTCCAGACTCACCTGCCCCATAACCGTCCGCTGTGCCATAAACTTCACTGCCGTACCCATTGCTGTAGCCTGCTGAGAAAACAATAAACAGTTCAACATGGCACAACAGTGATGTGTAAAACTAACACAGGAAGCACCTCTGTTAACCACTTTGCAACCAAGATGATTAGGAAAAAAAAAAAATGTGCATAACATAAGTGTGAAATTTGGGTGTTTCATGCAAACAGGCACGCTCATGTTTGTGCACCCAAACGTGGAGGTCTTAGAGGAGCACTTTGCCTCTTGAGCAGCTCTTTGCTTTGTGCTGAACCAGCAGGCTGCTGATCTGACCACACTTGTGCTTTATGCATCATGCAGCACCAATGTTATATTATAAAAGGTTCCACTTGAGTACTAACAGAGGCAAGAACAGAAAAATCATTAGAAGAAACACAGATGATTATTTAAATGATCTATATAGGGGAGAAAAGGCCTGAAGTAGCTGTCATAGTTTTTACCCCAGTAAATATTTTTCAAGGCAGGTCCAAATGTGACGTGTTGTTTACTTAGGTAAGTTGACAGAATTCAGAAAAATAATCATACAAATAAAAATTTGTATGTGAACCAGGTGTTCATCTTCATACACTACTTTTAAAAGTCTGGGGTCTTTAAGATTTTTTGTGTTTTTAAAAGAAGCTAAAGTTGTGCTCACCAAGACTGCATTTATTTGATCAAAAATACAGTAAAACAGTAAAAAATTGTGAAATATTTTGAACTGTTTTCTACTTAATATATATTATGCATTATAAATAAAAGCTGAATTTTCAGCATCATTACTCCAGTCTTCAGTGTCATATGATCCATCAGAAATCATTCTAATATGCTGATTTGCTGTTTAAGAAACATTATTATCAATGTTGAAAACAGTTGTCATGCTTAATATTTTTGCCTAAAATGTGATTTTCCAGGACTCTTTAAAGAATAGAAAGTAAAACAGTATTCATTTGAAATATATATATATATTTTTGTAACACTATAAATGTCTTTACTATCACTTTTGATGTGTTCTTACTGAATAAAATTATTCTTTATTTATTCCTTTTTTTTAATTATTAAATAAAAAATCCTACTCACTCGCACCTTTTGAAAAGTAGTGTACAAACCACTGGAGAAAACACACTGTTATGTAATTATACTTTACGCCTGTTTCACACATACTCTGTTTACAATGCGTATGCAGTTCATGTGCATTGCGTATGTGGCGCATGTTCATTTTTACTGCGAAAAATGCGCTGTCAGTTTAATTCAGTGCGTGCAGCATGGCCAAAATAGACTTGGTGTGGAAACGAGTGCTGTGTGAACGCTCTAATCAGTTAACATGAGTGCAGAAAAAGTATACGCACTGCAAAGAGAGTATGTATGAAAGAGGCATCAAGACAGTTGCTGTTAAGTAGCCCTTGTGTGACAACTAACCCTGGTTTCCTCTATATAATAGGGCTGTGTATTGCCAAGAATCTGGCGATACAATACGTATCACGATACAGGGGTTGCGATACGATATGTTGCGATACATTGCGATATTGTAAACAAGGCGATATATTGGGATATTTATTATTTTATGAATAGGACTTAATTTTAGGAAAGCTGTAATTAAGAACACACCACCATATGCAAACCATTGTGCAGTACGAGTAAAGGGGGAAGATAAAGTGCGTGCAAGATTCTTTAGTTATTAAATGTATAAAATGTAAACTTTTATAAACAGACCATATATTTTAAGACCCTGCTTTACAATTTAAGTTTCAATTGTAACCATGTCAGATCATTTTGATCTGAACTTAAGAATTACATCTGCTTAAAATCAATAAAAAATAAACTGCTTACAGGATTCCTAAAGAAAACAAAAGAATTGTAAAACAGTAAAATAAATAGAGATATTAGACATTCTAATTCCCAATTTTGGATTTTGCAAGTTTTTCTGTTTGTAATTATGCTCCGCATGGAATCGGCGAGACTGCGGCGCTAGCACCGCCTTAACTGCACAAAACAGCCCCACCACGAGAGAAAGTGGCAGGTAGCTGGGCGGCCACCCCACCGTGCCCGGCGCGAAGGCCCTTTCACGGGACGCGGCAAGCGGCGGAACTGCGGCGCGGGCGCCACCTCAGCTGCATGGGCCGTTTCTGCTGCACAGACGGGTGCCGGCCGCGCTGCGGTTCCGCTGCTTGCTGCGTCCTGGAGCGAATGTTACCTCAAAAGCCGAAATGATGCCACACTTTACACCGAGGCGGGAGCAGAAACTATTCGTTCATCCTCCATTAAAGCTAACATTAGCGGCGTGCCCTTATGCTAGTATTTCCTGTTTAAGTTCAGAGATAAGAAGACTGCAATCTAGCGGTAAGGATATAAGCTCAAAATGAAGCAAATGTCATGAATCTTGTATAATTGTTTTTTTAAATATCGATATTCCGTTTTTGAGAATCGATACAGTATCGCCAAACCAAATATCGCAATACACACGTGTATTATTTTCTTACACCCCTACTATATAATGAATAAAAAACACATTATTTACCAATCTGCTTTCCCGCTCGAACTCCCTGTGGATACCCACCGGCCCCAAGACCTGTACCAGCAAAAAAATAAATGAAATAGCTTTAGCAAAACATGAATATTGTAGAGCTTGTATTAATGATACTGGTACTTCTGAGAGAGAAACAGTATTTCACAATTTCTAGATACCTGCTCCATAACCGTCAGTCAAACCAGCTCCAAGATAGCCAGCAGCACCAAGGCCGTATCCTGTGAACAAAACATGCCAACTGTGAAACTTTGACCACTAGTAATAAAAATCACGGCCATCACAGAATGATGTGATCGTTCAGGGGGCCTGTGGATCAGAGTAATCATGCAAGACGAATTCACAGTGTGACTGCTCCATACATGTGGTCTGTGGGAGGAAAATAACGCAGCATGCATTGGGCACGCGTCAGCACAAAGGCAGATATAAAGATAAAGGTTCAGGTGAAGCATATAAAAAGAAAAGAGAACAGCCCCAAGAAAAGATGAGGCATTAGTCCAGCACACACACACACACACACACACACACACAAAACTTTCCGAACAGCTGTGGTACAGAAAAGCACTTATTCATAGACCTGCAGCTGCAAGGAGTCCATGATGAGGGGTGGATTCTCCAGTCCACAATCACTAAGACTCTAATGTGTCAAAGAACATATATTCTTTTCATTTCATGAGGATCTTGAAGTACTGTATTGATTTTAGACTGGAGAAAACACCACCTTGTGACATGCATTCAGCCATAAACCGGTGACTTTTTATTATGGGAGACGTTTACCATTATTGGATGGTTTGGCGCCCTGTCCGTTGGGCAAAACTGGCCCTGTATTGTATCATAACAGTGGTTTATCTCAACACTGAGAATCCAACATAGTTCCCATCACCTATTCTATGCTTATGCTTTAAAAAACGGTGTGTTAGCATGCATTGCCTTTAACACTCCCATTACTTCGAATGAACATGGTAAATGTATTATTTATAGAAACTTTTTAGGAACAGATCATTTGTATGCTACTAAGTGATCAAAACTTTACCATTGTTTGTAATTCCTTGTGCATTAATCATATCTGCTGCTGGACCATAGCCTACAGATTACAAAAGTAGTTACCAACAAAGTACAGGATCTTGTACTAATAATTAGATTCACAAACATCTATACTACAGTTCAAAAGTCTGGGAACAATAAAGACATTTATAATGTTACAAAAGATTTCTATTTCAAATCATCGCTATCCTGATAAAATAAAGTATCATGGTTTCTACAAAAATATTAAGCGGCACAACTGTTTTCAACATTAATATTAATAAGAACTGTTTCTTGAGCAGCAATGAGCAGATTAGAATGATTTCTGAAGATCATGTGACACTGAAGACTGGAGTAATGATGCTGAAAATTCAGCTTTGCGTCACAGGAATAAATTACATCATAAAATATAATAAAATAGAAAACAGTTGCTTTTAATTTGTAAAAATATTCCACATTATTTTTGTTTTTATTGTATTTTTGATCAATTAAACAAAGCCTTTGTGAATATAAGAGAGAGACTTAAATGTCTTAACAAACCCAAACTTTTGATTGGTAGTGTAAGAGCAGAAAGATAAGAATTTGAAATAGAATTGAATTCTATAAGAATATAACAGCTATAAGCTGTTAGAGTGTGTTTACCCTTAATTTGAGCTCTCATTCCATTGGTCACTCCTGGTCCTGAGGGGAAACCTATTGACCGCAACTACAATTACTATACTAGTCCCACAGGCATGCATGACACATTACTTAAAATCCAAAATTTAACCTTGCCTGTGCCATTTCACACAACTGTATAGTAACTATCCGCTTGATAAGTCTGACATCACGAATCACCATTTCTGTGGTCCAAACACTCTATCAGATACCAAAAGCAAACAACAAATAGTGGTAATATACACTCATAGAGTGCTGTAGTACTACCGAGAAATAATGATCCTAACTTTTATCTACATAGCTAAATCTGAGCTTAGCTCAAATGTGTGATATGAATAAACAGTGCTCATAAATAACTTTTGAGATAATATTCTCAACTGAAACAAGTAGAGACTTGGACACAGAAACAGCATTTCTCATGTCACAACTTAAAGGGATAGTTCAGCCAAAAATTCTGTCATTAATTACTCACCCTCATGTCACTCCAAACCCGTAAGACATTTGTTCATCTTCTGAACACAAATTAAGATATTTTTGATGAAATCCAAGAGTTTTCTGACCCTGCATTTAAAGCAATGCAACCAAAATGTTCCCAGGCCCAAAAAGGCAGTAAGGACATTGTTAAAGTAGTCCATGTGACATCAGTAGTTCAACAGTAATTTAACAAAGCTACGAGAATACTTTTGTGCGTTAAGATAACAAAAGCAACTTTATTCAACAATTTTTCTCCTCCAAGTCACGTCCTCTGCTATTATCGAGAGTACCATGGCGCATGTGTCACGGTACTCTCAATAATGGCGGAGGATGGTGACTTGGAGGAGAAGAATTGTTGAATTTTTGTTTTGTTTTTACACAAAATGTATTCTCGTAGCATCAATAAATTATTGTTGAACCACTGATGTCACATGGACTGCTTTATCAATGTCCATACTACCTTTCTGGGCCTGGAAACATTTCAGTTGCATTGCTGTGCAGGGTCAGAAAAAATTAAATTGTGTTCTGAAGATGAACAAAGGTCTTATGGGTCTGGAACGACATGAGGTTGACAGAATTTTCATTTTTGGGTGAACTATCCTTTTAACAAGCGGATATTCGCTCGACTATAAACTACAACTATGTCAATCATATTATACAGCAGTTAGTCTTTCAAACATGAAGTCCCATATACATCTGGGATGAGTTTTACCATTGGTTATAGCACCCTGTCCATTAGGGACCCCTCCGCGACTGTAACCTAAACACCATAACACCAGTTAACATTCACCAACAAGATACTATCAACATAGCAGCTGACAGTAATGCAAGAGCATAAGAGATTCTACTCTGCTGGTGAGAAATGCAAATAAATCAACATATTTCAGGATAGGCATGTAAAGTGAAATAAGAGGGAGCCATATGTCACCCATCATGCAGTGTAAATGGCCTAAAAATTGTAACTAAATATTGTAAATCTGAAAGAGCAGATTTAAAAAGCTTTAAAAGCATGAAAGCCACACATGGAGGTATTGAGGTTTACCATCGCCCCTCTCTTGCTGTGACATGGGCTGGCCACCTCTAGGCCCAACACCTGTGAATATAGACAAATCAGCTGGAAGCAAAGATTTCAGTGGTGAGAATGATTAATAAAAGCAATATAATTGCAAATGACACGTATCAGGGTGTACACAGCATGCATTCTATCTTTTCAAATACCTATGCAAAGTTGCACATGAGAGTGATTCCTGATATGAGCGATAAAGATCACAACAAATAACTACCGCACAACAGGAAATCTCTATTGTGGCCCAGCAAAACAGCAGAATAACACAAGAGCAGCTCATTAAAGCAGGCACACAACATCAAAAGCAGGTACACAACCAAATAAAGTGGTACTGAATGAATGGCACAATCCTGCTTCCTACAATATCAGAAAAAAAGCTGTCACTGGGGCAATACCCTTTCAAAAATACTAATATGATCATAACCTAGAACTGCCTGTACTTTCGGACATATAATGTTTTATCTTTGTGAATATTATAAATATGTGTTTTTTTAAAAATGGGAGGGTTTGGTTTATACCTGCTCAGTCAAACATCTGTATGTTCCTTAAAGGAGAAGTCCACTTCCAGAACAACAATTTACAGATAATGTACTCAGCCCCTTGTCATCCAAGATGTTCATGTCTTTCTTTCTTTAGTCGTAAAGAAATTATGTTTTTTGAGGAAAACATTTCAGCATTTTTCTCCATATAATGG
>JAHKKF010528961.1:2414-24189 GCA_019740295.1 Labeo calbasu
CAGCTTTAAAAATATTTTAACATTTTCTGTAATTATTTAAATTTAAATTTAAGTAAAAGTAAAAATAAGTAAATTTAAGTAAAAATCAAATCAAATTTTGAGTAATTTAATAGTTTTTGTTGATAGTTTGTGTGTGTGTGTGTGTGTGTGTGTTTTAAATATATTTACTGTTTTTCTTGTAAAACATTCTCCAATAATCTTTGTTTTATTTACAGCTTTAAAAATATTTTAACATTTTCTGTAATTATTTAAATTTAAATTTAAGTAAAAGTAAAAATAAGTAAATTTAAGTAAAAATCAAATCAAATTTAGAGTAATTTAATAGTTGTTGTTGATAGTTTTTTTGTGCGTGTGTGTGTGTTTAGTTTTTTAATATATCTATACTGTTTTTCTTGTAAAACATTCTCCAACAATCTTTGTTTATTTAGAGCTTTATTTCTGTTTTCATTTAAATTTAAATGAAGGTAAAAAAAAAAAAAGTAAATTTAAGAAAAAATCAAATTAAATTTTGCGTAGTTTAATGGCTGTTGTTGATAGTTTGTGAGTGTGTGTTTAAAATATCTGTACTGTTTGTCTTGTAAAACATTCTCCAGCAATCTTTGTTTTATTTACAGCTTTAAAAATATTTTACAAATTTTCAATTTTTATTTCAATTTAAGTAATAAGTAAATTTAAGTAAAAATATTCATTCTTTTTTCATTTAAATGTAAGTAATAATGAAAGTAAAATTAAAATGAAATTAAAAAATATAATTAAATTTTGAGTCATTTAATAGCATTTAATAGTTTTTTTTTGTGTGTGTTTGTGTTTTTCAAATATATTTATGTACTGTTTTTCTTGTAAAATATTCTCCAACAATCTTTGTTTTACTTAAAGCTTTAAAAAATATTAAACAAATTTCTGTAAGTAATAAGTAAATTTAAGAAAAAATAAAAATAAGTACATTTAAGTAAAAACTAATCACATTTTGAGTCATTTAATGGCTTTTCTTGATTTGGGGTTTGTAACATTTCTGTTGTCATTTAAATTTATGGAATAATTTAAGTAAAAATATAATTACTTTTTGAGCCATTTAATATATATGTACAGTACAAGTTTTAGGCCACTAGTATTTTCCCCAGCTAAAAAATGGTTAAAAGTAAGTTATTTCTGTCTTTTGCTGTAGTGTGTCCGTAAAAAATATCGGTTTACATTTCCAAACATTCTGTTTGCCATTAATTGCAATAATTTAGTGAGATTTTTGTTTGCACAAGGAGTCTGACAACAGCCAGTGCTCCATACAAAATGAATGTTTTTAGAAATGTAAACCAATATTTCCTACTGACACACTACAGCAAAAGACCGACTTTAACTGACTTTAAACCATTTTTTAGCTGATGAAAATACTAGTGGCCTAAGACTTTTGCACAGTACTATATATATATATATTGTGTGTGTGTGTGTTTTATAAAATAAATTTATTTACTGTTTTTCTTGTAAAACATTCTCCAGCAATCTTTGTTTTATTTACAGCTTTAAAAAACATTTTAAACATTTCTGCTTTCATTTAAATTTAAGTAGTACGTACATTTAAGTAAAAGTAAAATAAGTAAATTTAAGTTAAAATTAAAAAGTTAAAAAGTTAAAATAATTACAGTTTGAGTAATTTAATGGCTTTTGTTGATAGTTTGTGTGTGTGGTTTTTCTTTTAAATATATCTACATACAGTTTATCTTTTAAAACGTTCTCCAACAATCTTTGTTTTCTTTACAGCTTTAATTTTTTTTTTAATTCCTGTTTTCATTTAAATGTAAGTAATAATTTAAGCATAATTTTGTTGATAGTTTGTGTGTGTGTTTGTTTTTAAAATATATCTATATAGTGTTTTTCTTGTAAAACATTGTCCAGCTATCTTTATTTTATTTACAGCTTTAATTATTATTTTTTAAAATTCCCGTTTTCATTTAAATTTAAGTAAAATTAAGTATGTAAGTAAAAATTTAATTACATTTTGAGTCATTTAATAGCTTTTGTTGATAGTTTTTGTGTGTTTGTGTTTTTTAAATATATCTACTGATTTTCTTGTAAAAAATTCTCCAACAATCTTTTATTTACAATTTTAAAAAATATTTTAACAATTTCTGTTTTCATTTAAATTTCAGTAATAAGTACGTTTAAGTAAAGGTAGATATAAAAATTTAATTAAAAAGTAAAAATGTAAGTAAATTTTGAGTAGTTTAACTTCTTTTGTTGATAGTTTTTGTGTGTGTGCTTTTTAAATATATCTATATGACATTTTTTATTAATGTTTGTTTCAGTTTTAGTTATTTTAAGTCACATTACACTAAATAAAAATGAGAAATGTTGGCTATATTTTTTCATATTCCATATTTTATATTTTATTTTATTTCACTTTTTTTTTTTTCACTATAAAAAAAAAAGTATGATCACTAAGTCATCACTGTCTGCTCCTCTGACATGTATGTATGTAATATGTAATATTTGTAATCTTTTTACCATCTTATTAGGTCTGGCTCGCAGTGTATTTCATTTAATATCCTGTTTCTCTAAAATGCGTCACATTTTTGAAGTAGAATGGCCTGTGAATGTTGTCTCTTGTTGACTCTCATCAGTATGGATGGATGGATGTCTAACGGTGTGTTTTGTAGCACGGTGAAATGAAACTCTGACTAAACAGTCAATATCATCTCATACGAATGGAGAAACAGTTTCGGGTGTGATTTTGTCTAGACATATTTGAGGAAATTCAGTGTTTCTCATAGATCTTAAAGTTTCTTTGTCGTGTCAAGAAGAAAGTCGGGCAGGATCATTTTCCCCCGCTGGCCGTAAGTGCGGTTCTAAGCACGTCGTTTGAGAAACAAATGTAGGTGTCAGGATTTTATGGAACGGCGTCCGTGAACATACAGCATTTTATGAGTCAATCCTGTCGGCCGGGCTACAAAACAGCCTTGTAAAATTGTTTCACCCTGGAGGTCAGAAGAAACACACCTGCTGCTGAAACCAATCAGCAGAGACATCGAGCCCATGGTCATGCGCTTTCACTTTCTGACTTTCCATGTCTGGAAATAACATTCCTGAGAGTCATACCTCATCAGAAACAGAGCAGATCGTAGATTACTTCGGATAAAAGCATTCTCTAAATGCATGAACGTATATGTAAATGTAAGCAGTTACACTGCACAGGAAGATCTGTCATGGTGCTATTTGTTGTATTTCAGATTTAAATGTCAAAATTGCATTATGGAATTATTAATGTTGTTTAAGGCAAGACACCCCAGGTGAATACTGTAAAAATGAACTAATATATGTCACTATAAATCCAGTAGATTGATTACATGAAAGCATGGAAACATTTTTTTGTATTTTGAAATGCCATGTTTAAATACACAAACTAAGAATTAAATATGCATTATATGCATACATCACCAGAAACTAAATTTGAACATTGGATAAATCCAGAATTTCCTTTCATTTTGCTGACAAAGTTAAAGTCTTTTTTGTCAACAGCCAGAAAAAACATTAACATGTTTTTAGGAATAAATGTTGTATAAATCAGTGTGAATGATATATGAACAAACCCCTCAGTAAAAACCTCAAGAATATTGATAAGAATAAAATTTTAGAATGTAGAGATAAGTTTGGTGTATGTAAGTGCTGCTTAAGTGGAGAAACAAACTCATTTTGAGAAAATGGCCTTTAAAAACATGAAGTGCAATAATAAAACCAGGCGACTGATACATGAAGAAACCTTTCAGTAAAAACCTGAATGAAATAAAATACTAAGTTTTGGTGTGTGAATGTGCTACTGAAGTGGAGAAACAAACTTACTTTGAGTAAACAGCCTTTATAGATACGTAATGTAATTCGAAATCTATAGACTCAAATAGATGATGTGCAATAATAAAACCAGTGTGAATGATATATGAACAAACCCCTCAGTAAAAACTTTCAGCATATAGAGAGGAATAAAATTCTAAGTTTTGGTGTTTGTAAGTGCTGCTGAAGTGGAGAAACAAACTCATTTTGAGAAAACAGCCTTTATAATTTAACTGAAATCTATAGACACAAATATATGAAGTGCAATAATAAAACCAGTGTGAATGATATATGAACAATCCCTTCAGTAAAAACCTCAAGAATATTGATAAGAATAAAATTTTAGAATGTAGAGATAAGTTTTGGTGTATGTAAGTGCTGCTTAAGTGGAGAAACAAACTCATTTTGAGAAAATGGCCTTTAAAAATATGAAGTGCAATAATAAAACCAGGTGACTGATACATGAAGAAACCTTTCAGTAAAAACCTGAATGAAATAAAATACTAAGTTTTGGTGTGTGTATGTGCTACTGAAGTGGAGAAACAAACTTACTTTGAGTAAACAGCCTTTATAGATACGTAGTGTAATTCGAAATCTATAGACTCAAATAGATGATGTGCAATAATAAAACCAGTGTGAATGATATATGAACAAACCCCTCAGTAAAAACTTTCAGCATATAGAGAGGAATAAAATTCTAAGTTTTGGTGTTTGTAAGTGCTGCTGAAGTGGAGAAACAAACTCATTTTGAGAAAACAGCCTTTATAATTTAACTGAAATCTATAGACGCAAATATATGAAGTGCAATAATAAAACCAGTGTGAATGATATATGAACAATCCCTTCAGTAAAAACCTTCAGAATATAGAAAGAAAAAAAACCCTTAGTTTTGGTGTATGTAAGTGCTGCTGAAGTGGAGAAACAAACTCATTTTTGAGAAAACAGCCTTTAAAGATGCTTAATGTAACTGAAATTTATAGACGCAAATAGATGACATCCAATAACAAAATCAGTGTGAATGATATATGAACAAACCCCTCAGTAAAAACTTTCAGAATATAGATAGGAATATAACTCTAAGTTTTGGTGTTTGTAAGTGTTGCTTAAGTGGAGAAACAAACTCATTTATGAGAAAACAGCCTTTAAAGATATAATTGAAATCTATAGATGCAAATAGATGATATGCAATAACAAAACCAGTGTGAATGTTATATGAACAAACCCTTCATAAAAAATTTTCAGAATACAGAGACGAATAAAACTTTTAAGTTTGGTGTATGTAAGTGCTGCTTAAGTGGAGAAACAAACTCATTTTGAGAAAACAGCCTTTAAAAATATGCTGTAATAGAAACCTACAGACGCAATTAGATGAAGTGCAAAAATAAAACCAGGGGAATGATACATGAGCAAACCCTTCAGTAAAAAACTTTTAGAATACAGAGAGGAATAAAACTTTAAGTTGTGGTGTTTGTAAGTGCTGCTGAAGTAGAGAAACAAAATTATTTTTGGGAAAACAGCCTCTAAAGATACGTAATGTAATTGAAATCTATAGACGCGAATAGGTTATATGCAATAATAAAACCAGTGTGAATGTTATATGAACAAACCCCTCAGTAAAAACCTCAAGAATATTAATAAGAATAAAACTTGTAGAATATAGAGAGGAATAAAATTCTAAGTTTGGTGTATGAAAGTGCTGCTTAAGTGGAGAAACAAATTCATTTTGAGAAAATGGCCTTTAAAAATGTGTTACAATTAAAACCTACAGACGCAATTATATGAAGTGCAATAATAAAACCAGGCGAATGATACATGAAGAAACCCTTCAGTAAAAACCTGAATGAAATAAAATACTAAGTTTTGGTGTGTGTATGTGCTACTGAAGTGGAGAAACAAACTTATTTTGAGAAAACAGCCTTTATAGATACGTAATGTAATTCGAAATCTATAGATTCAAATAGGTGATATACAATAATAAAATCAGTGTGAATGCTGTATGATCAAACCCCTCAGTAAAAACTTTCAGAATATAGAGAGGAATAAAACTCGAAGTTTTGGTGTGTGTAAGTGCTGCTGAAGTGGAGAAACAAACTAATGTTTGAGAAAACAGCCTTTATAATGTAACTGAAATGTATAGACACAAATAAATGAAGTGCAATAATAAAACCAGGCAAATGATATGAACAAACCCTTCAGTAAAAATTTTCAGAATATAGAAAGGAATAAAACTCTAAGTTTTGGTGTGTGTATGTGCTGCTGAAGTGGAGAAACAAACGCATTTTTTAAAAAACAGCCTTTAAAGATATAATCGAAATCTATAGATGCAAATAGATGATATGCAATAATAAAACCAGTGTGAATGATATATGAACAATCCTTTCAGTAAAAACTTTCAGAATATAGAGAGGAATAAAACACAAAGTGTTGGTGTTTGTAAGTGCTGCTTAAGTAGAGAAACAAACTTATATGAACGAACCCTTTATTAAAAACTTTCAGAATAAAGAGAAGAATAAAACTTATAAGTTTGGTGTGTGTAAGTGCTGCTGAAGTGGAGAAACAAACTCATTTTGAAGAAACAGCCTCTAAAAATGTGTTGTAATGGAAACCTATAAACACAATTAGATGAAGTGAAAAAAATAAAACAAGGCAAATGATACATGAAGAAACCCCTTTAGAATATAGAGAGGATTAAAACACAAAGTTGTGGTGTGTGTATGTGCTGCTGAAGTGGAGAAACAAATTCATTTTGAGAAAACAGGCTTTAAATGTATAATGTAATTGAAATCTATAGACGCAATTACACTGTAAAAAAAACAATTTGTTGATTCAATTTAAAATAATTTGTAACCTGGCTGCCTTAAAATTTTAAGTTCAGTCAACTCAAAAAATGTTTATTCAACTTGAAATGTTAAATTATACTAAGTGACAACTTAGATATTTGAGTTGAATCAACTTAAAATTTTAAGGCAGCTGGGTTACTTACCCATCTGTTAAGTTGTTACTTAGTACAACTTAACATTTCAAGTTAAATAAACTTATTTATTAAAATTTTAAAGCAGCAGGGTAACAAATTATTTAAAGCTGACTCAACAAATTGTTTTTTATTTTTTACAGTGTACATCACACTTTCATTGCTTCCGAGACACTGTTGTCGCTACTGCTGTTCGAGCGCGGAGAAAATGGTGGACAGCGTACAAGTGCCTGAGGGTGGAAATATGCTAATACAGAGCATTCCATCAGCAGTTGTGGGCGGGGCCTGAGCACTATGATGTCATCAAAATCAAAATGGCTTGATAAGAGCGTTTATGGTTTATTTAAAGATTTAAAAAACTGAGTGAATGGATTTTTATCATTATAGAGTGGTTGTGTCCACACTGCTAAGACACATTTATGTGCACCATGTAAAAGTAAGTTTGCATCAAATGTCTCCTTTAAAATCTACTGATAACCATCTTAATAACACGGGTACAACAGAAAACCATATTATCAACAGCACTAAAAAGACAAAACATGACAAGAAACAAGGGTATCTTTCACACAAATACTTTAAGAAAACAAATTGTCACTGGGGCGTTACCCTTTAAAAAGGTACTCATATGTATCATAGTTATCTTTAAGGTACTGATATGTGCCCTTTAGGTACAAAGGTGTACCTAAAGTGTGCCATACTGTATGTACATCAGGTAACACCCTTATATAACCTACATTACTGATAACAGAAATAAGAAACAAAGATATTTGCAGTATGTAAAATAATAATGTGATATGTCAAACAGGGACTTAGGGGAATGTACATTTGCTGTTTTTCACTGTAAATTATATGACAAGTCATAGTCTTTACTAAAATCATACATTGACAGTATTATACGTAAGGAATAATTGACAACGGGCCATTGAATCTTAGAAAATAATGCACAACTGTTGATGCGGCCACAACGCTAAGTGGAGCATTATTTTCCGCTTATATTACGGTTGCCACACCTAAAGACATCAATCAGATGATATATTGATATATTTAAAGGCATTCGTCCGATTTGTGTCCTTAACGTCCTGGGATCAGCTAAGGCGCCGGCGGGAGCACTGTGAGTAGGAACGCTATTGTGAGTAGGATTAATTTCTTACGCAGCTCATGCAATGCCTCCGTTGCTAGTTTCAAAATGTCATTTTAGACCTAGTAATGACGCTTGAGCCATTGAGTTAATAATGAAATTTAGACAGACATACAGGCAGGCAGGCAGGGAGCGAGAGAGCGAGACAGAGATCAAACTCGTGAAGTACCTTTCTCTCTGTGCGTCTGTCGAGTGAACGGCATAAGAGTCTCTGCTAATAGTGACACTTTAAGTTCATTTTCTTCAGAAACAGCGCCGTTGTTACCTCGCTTGTGAGAAATGCCATCTAGTTTTTGAAGTTAATCATCAGACCTGCGCTAACAACATTAGTGCGTATACTAAAAGTGTGTGCAAACTGTATGTGTGTGAGTCTGCAGGGGAGAAAGAGTGCGAAAAATAGATTATGTGCTTTCCGTACATAATAAAACGTAATTTTGTGGCAAAAACATGGAAATAACCTGCCATTTTTATCCTATTGATTACTATATTTATATGTTTGGCCAGTGTAGTTTGGGGTTTTGGTTATGCTGTTGTAGGCTATAAGGACCTTTGAAATAACTGAAAACATGTGGCGAAGTGATAGAGACATGTGGTCAAGCGCTGCCTGGAACTACGTTCGCAGTGCGTTTCCCTGAAAATGATGCACACCTTAGAACGTTCGTCAGCCAGTCAGATTCAAGCATTCAACGGCCCCCGTAGTATAAAGTGCAACAATGTGTAACACGATGTTGGCAGCACATTTTACAGTCCTCATGGACCTACTATGTACTTATTATAGTAATTCAGTAACTGGGTAGTAAGCACAGCAGCTAACATTAACCCATGCAGATACCTTATATTATTCAGTAGCTACTTTACTACAGCGTAGATAAGTACACTGTTTATACACAAAGTGCATGTACTGTATATATATAAAAAAAGTAAAAGGACAATGTTACAGACAGTTTTTACAGTGTACCTACTGCCAGTGTAATGCTTTTATTAGTGTTTGCTTAAATTCAGAAATTTGACAAAAATGTACTTGGGGGAACTTTTTCGCAAGATGCGAAATATGTACCAATAAGTACATATCACTGTAGTTTCCAACAGAAATGCCCACTGAGTGGTGCTAAATGAGTGTTCATGTAAAAACGCAATCGCAAGTATGCCGTTTTAGCTTGTATTTTGATCTCTCATCTTTCAGCACTTTCATCGAGAGTCATGTTTTAACAGGATTCGTACCCAAGGATTACACATCCTAAGTCCAATTCTGTGCTGCCTGAGCTACCCTGTCGTGTACACCTACCTCAACCCTAATCAGTATTAAAAACACAGTGTTAATAGCATAATCTGATAGGTAGCATAATTTGACAGAACACCGGAAAAGCGAAACATATGGAGCTGTAATCACACCTGTGTACGAAAACGATTAAAAAATGCTCGCTGTTTTATTTGGAAACTGCAATGAAATGTATTTATTGGTATGTATTCCCCCACAGTTGTTTTTGTCATGAGATTAGATTGTTATACTGGATTACTAGCCAGATTCCAGTTAAATACAAGGGAGATTGGTAGTAGCTGTTTCTTGGGGTTTGTATATTTTTAAAAACTAAAAACTATAAAAAGCTATTGAACATTTCATTAAATACATTTGACCTTTTGTGACAACATACCCCAATATTGGGCATAAAACCAAATCCACTGCTAGTGAAAAACAAACATTTGTGTAATTGGACTTTTGACTCCGAACTTTCATATGCTGAAATGTTGACAGCATCCTAATATATTATATAAGTTTAGGGGAGAATAAATTATATATGTACAATTTACATTTTTGGTTGGGCTAACCATTCTTTCTATTTAAAAAGTTTGATCAAAACTGTCTTCGTAGTTTCTTCTTAGCATGAAGCACTGAATGAATAAACAGTGATCTGTGTTGTTCACAGAAAGTAGTTTGCCTCACGAATGCTTATCTTCAGTGGGGCAATGAACTTTGGATTGGGACAGAGTCTGCAGTGAACAGGAGCAAAAAAAGAAAAAATATGCCTTTTGAAGTTTTGCCGATCTCGTTTTTTTTATCCTTCAGTGCGTTTGAGTCACTGTGTTTTAAGAAGTGTAGCCAGCCAATGTCACTGCAATGCAAAAGCATTAGTTCATGAATATTAATTAGGCTAAGTCCTAGTAACTTTCCATTGTGAAGAAACTTCATGCTCAAATATGACAAGTTTTGATAAGCAATCATGTGATGTTTTTGTTTTCTGTTATTAGTCTGAAGGTCAAGCTTTAGTCGAGCATGAATGTCAACGAACAAAAATGAAGCAAAATAACTGTAACACTACTTTCAGTGACATCCATAATAGCTGTTTTTCTGCATAAAAATGTGCTTAAACTGTGAATTTTGGGTGCCGCAATTCATTTTGATCAGTGCACAAGCTCAAACATGTTTTATTTGATAACATCATACTTACATCTGTCTCAGTATTTTGTGAGTCAGTGGATAAATGCTTAGATCAAATGACTGACAGAAAAATGAATGAGTGTGTCTACGAGAGAACGTCACTGCTTTATAAAATCCTTTGCTGATGACAAGCACAGCACTCAGAAAAACAATAAAAAATTCAGAAACATTCATGCTTCAACATAATCTCTGAACATATCAAAAAACGAATGAGTACTTCAGCTTTCAAAGCTGCAGTCTTTCCCAAAACCAAGACCTTTAATCACAATGAATCCAAGTGTAAATCCATTGTTTGAATTTAATTGCTCGAACTGAGACACAGCCTTTCCTCTCAAATTAACATGCATGCTTGCTAATTATTAATACTTCCCTAGTAGGCTAGTCACTCATCATGGGGTCAATAACCCATGACAGCGGTATTTATTTATGCTTGGCATTTCAGTGGCACTCACTAACAGACGCATGGGCCTGATGACTCCCACACAGAGACAGTTACCGCGGTGTCACTATAAGCAGGGGATCATGATGTCCAAGGTTGAGTGGAGTCTGGGGAGTGTTATAAAGAGACTGTTAGTCAGGGCAGGGGGGGTAAAGGAAGGACTGTTGGAGGGAAGTGTCTGGTCGAGTTCTTCCTGTACAATCATTAATCATTTAATTGGATAGGTCACCCAGAAATAAAACTTATGTCATTATTTACTCACCTTTCTGTCATTCCAAATTTGTGTGCTCTTAGTTTTCCATTGAAAGGAAAAGGAGAATTGTTGAAGAATCTTAACAGAGCTTGTCTTTCATGTTGTGTCGTTTCTATGTCACAAGCACCGCCTCCCCAAACTTTCCTCATCTGCCACTGGTCAAACAAACAGATAGTGCCACGCTAACTTATGCCTTTGCTTAAGAAAATTGGTGCTGAGTTTCAAACTGCCTTCAAAAATTATTTTTTTCCTTGTGTTTCTAAATAAATCAATCAATCCATAAAATTGTGTGATGCAAAGCTGAATTTTCAGCATCATTACTGCAGTCTTCAGTGTCACATGATCCTTCAAAAATCATAATATGCTGATTTGCTTCTCAAGAAACATTTATTATTGTTATCAAGCAGTTGTAATATTTCTTTTCTTTCTTTCTTTCTTTCTTTCTTTCTTTATTTTTGGAAACTCTTTTATTCAGGATGAATAAAAAGCAGTGTTATTTTAGTATCTTTTCTTTTTTTCACATATTGTGAATTTGTTTTCATTATATTATCTGCTTGTTTTTATTGTGACGTTTTCTGTAGTTAATTTGTGTTTTGTCTTTATGTCTATGTAGTTTTTTTTGTTTTGTTTTAGTAAGATATACATCAAGTTAAGAAAATAAATATTTATCTGGAAACTAACTTAAAAATAAGTTTTACTTTTTAGTCAACATTCATTCATTCATTCATTATTTTTATACTTTATGTATTTATGTATTTATTTAACTGTAATAACCTTGACAGAAAGTTCAGGTGAACAGCATTTTAATTTAGAAAACTGTTTATAAATGTATTTACTGTTACATTTAATTACATTTTTGTTTGGTAAATAAAAATATTAATTTCTTTAAAAAAACAACAACAAAAAAAAAAAACTTCAAACTACAGTGTGTATGTAGGGTTTGGAATGACATGTACTACCAGTCAAATTTTTGGACGGTAATATTTTTAATGTTTTTAAAGCCTCTTCTGCTCACCAAGTCTGAATTTATTTGATCCAAAGTACAGCAAAAATGGTAAAATGTTATTAAAAGCATATTATATTTAAAATATAGAGAAAGCAGTTATTTTTAATAGTAAATATGTTTCAGAATATTACTGTTTTGCTGTATTTTGGATTAAATAAATGCAGGCTTGTTGAGCAGAAGAGACTTATTTAAAAAGCATTAAAAATTTTACTGTTCAAAAACTTTTGACTGGTAGTGTACAGGTGAGTAAATATTATATATATGTTTTATTTTTACATTAACTATTTCTTTAAAGGCTCCTATTGTTTTGTTTTTGTGCAGCAGAAAAAACACACAACTCTGTATTTAGCTGCTACTTGAACAACGTTTGAAGAAACAATACTGCTAATGGGCTTTCAGCATTTCATTGTGACTAAGCGTATATATGTTGCAATTGCTCTGTGTGAGGTGTTGAGTGTAATGATGGACCTCCCAGCAATTCTTCACACACAAAAATAAATCACACAGCAGAGGGGAGCACATTTCCACAGACGTAGCACAGCAGTGGATCTCATTTACAGCGTGTTTGTCGCATGATGACTTTGTGATGGTTCATGCTTCCATATCCTAATCTTTACGTTGAAGAACATAATGTTTACATGCAGAAGACATTATGGAATTATGCATGTTCTGTCACACTGTATATGTGGTGAATGAGTTACAGCACTGCCTGCATTTTCGTTAGATCCCTAAATGGAGAGCTTCTCTGTGTATGTATCAGTCATACACATGATCAAATGAAGACCAATCGATTCCATTAAAGCTTTAGGTGTAACAATAGAGTCAAAAGTCTGACACAAAAGTGTGATTTCTCAAGCTGTGATTTCTTCTGTAATTTCAGATTTAAATTATTTTTTTTTAAAAAAAGTAGTCTTAGTATGTTTGATATAGCTGTTGGATAAACCCTCACTAACATTTCTTAACTATATCATTTACAAACACTGACTTCTTCGGACAGGGGTATTTTCATTAATATCAGGTTACATAAGTGTTTGTTTTTACTTTATACAGTGTAACATTTACAGTTACAGTTTCTGTTGACCGGAAAATGGTTTGATGTTCTTTCTTCAACTGTACTGCTTCATAATGTTTTTTGCTGTTAAAATTTTGCTGAAAATCAAATACTGCTTGATGGCAGGTTCCACTCTGACAACTTACCCCATATAATGTGACAACGTGCACCGTTATTGGGGCACATTGTCACAAGAGGTTAATGTGTGTTCAGTGAACACTGAACATTAAAATGAGTCTAGCTTCATAGATACTGACTGGAATATAGTGTATTTCTGTTTTTTAGCAATACCAGCAACACTTGTGAAGTGGAGAAATCAAAATAAAGTAAAATAATCATGAATATAGCCTCAGTCTTTTCTTTAGAGGGTTTGCACTTACAACATGATTTGGTCAGTTTCCTGGATGTGCGGCCATACTGGCGATACTCGGATGTAAACCACAGCATGGATTGCACAATTAATGTACTACTGAATAAGTTGTTCTGCTAATTTATGCTGTCTAAACCACAAAAAAAATTGTGGAAACTGCTAAATCATATAGAGAAAGTCTTAGTAAGCATGAAAGGGTGCAATATTTTGAAGTAAAGTTAGGTGGTAAAGATGTGTACGAGCAGTTAATTTTTCACCTACCTGACTGGAAATAAGAACCAACACAAATGTTGTCAAGATTCTTGCCCTGGAAATCCTGGTTCAGTCTGGCCACAAACACCTTTTGTTCCTTAGTTTTTTGCACTCGCTTTCTGTTTTTCCTGGTCAGACCGATTAGTACAGTCCAAACATGACAATAATTGATTTTCAGCAGCAATAATCAACAAAATATGCGAATTTAGTTTGTTTAGTGGCATTGTTTACGTTTTGTGCCGACAAATGATTCTGTGGCCGATTGAGGACGCGTCGTGAAAACCCTAAACAGCTTAGTAAACAGATGCTATTTGTACTTGTTGCCATAATGGATATTAGCTCAGGTAATGTTAATAAAAGTAATGCTATTTGTTACTTTTACATAAAATTATCTTACATTAGTCGCACTGTGTTGACTGTAATTAACGCTGTCATTTAGTTAATTGTATAATGCAGTTAGCAGTGGTCACTGGGCTGAGTGTTGACGTCAGGCTGATGATGCAGACAAGCGCTCGGCAGCTTCACTTTGAGCACTTCATTGTGTTCGTGCACTGGAACTCATGTGTGTCACTCACCGCAGACCGGTCACGCCAAATCTGAAGAGCAGATTGATAGTCTCCGACGGACTCATCTCGCATCAATCCATGCAGGATTGGATTACGTGTTAAATCCTGCGCTGGGATTCAGTTTTGTTCCTCTGAAGATGCCCGCTTGTGGATCGCAGATTGGGGACTTTCGCGGAATTAAACGAGCTAAAGGTAAAACACTTTTGATTTGTTTCTCTGTGACCTTTGCGACACGTTTAAGTTTAATACTGAAACTAAACAATTTTGCTGCTTTTTGTGTCTAAGAATAAAAGGGAAGTTAAGTAAAAGGGACATTTATTCTGAGGGTTATCCCTTTTGACGTACATACAATTGTTTATTTTGGTGAAGAAAATAAGTAACACATAAAAGTAAATCTTTTGGTTTATGCAGGTTACTATTGCGAAAGGCAGCTCTTAAAAACAAGTTGTCTGATTGCTTAACCTTAATCTTATCAATGCAAGTGCATGAGTTTGTGAGTACAAAAACAGCATGCTGTGTAAACATACAGACGAAGCTATAAAATAATATCTTGTATTTTGTATGCGTCATATGTATGCTAACAAACGCGAATAGTAGCTAAACTTTAACATGTCTGTTTTGTGTTCTGCACTTGAACTTACGCCAAATTAAAGTCATGACATTTAGTTTTATAGCTGTTTAGAGCAGGCTACCATTATTTTATAGTGTTTTCCACATTGTAAAGTCCTGTCAGTGCCACGCGTGGTCTCTCTCTCTTTCTCTCTCTTTCCCCGCGCTGACAGGAACTGACAGGAACTGACAGGATTCACTGACAAGCCAGTTGTTGACATTTTATGTATTCATAAATTGAGCCAGTTGGCCATTTAATCGTATTTTAATTACGTATTTGCTTATTGTTAATTTTGGAATGCAGTTTCTTTCTTTACCGTTTTAATGTTGGGAAGTAGGCTAGTCTATTTCTAGATTTTAGCAATCACCAAAGAACCGAAGTGCAAATTGAAAAAACTGAGGGATCACCTTTAGTTCAAATGTATCGATACATTTTAGCTGATCATTTACTCGCATGTGCTTGCTTGTTGTAACCTTTATTCCTGCTGTTCGAAACCTAATCGGAAACGGTAGGTTGTGAGTCATCACAAAGTTTTCACAATTGTGCTGACGGTTGGTTGTGTTGTATTGATTTTTGTTATATTCATGTTTTCTTCTGTGACCTCTTATTTTGGTGACGCTGACTTCACACATCTGCATTTTTTTAACATGCACTATATGTATATCCACATGTTTTTGACTGCAACAAATGAAATGATGCACCTCTATTTATACTATAAATAAAACATATTATTACTAAAATATATAGCCGCAGGTAATCACATCTGAAGTGTTGTTACTTTTTATATGACAGTTCTGTTAATAAGACATTGAATAATTCACAGATTTTGTCTTTCAAATATTTCTTTTCCATCAATGACAACAGTTCAAGTCAAAGTATTAAGCTTTGTGAATCACCCTTTAAAGCACAAGCCATTAGATTTTCACCCTTAAATATAAATCAGATTTCCAGAATGTTATACCCAGTGTGAAATGAACTGAAGGACAGTTCAAAACTGACAATTCAAAACCTTTGTTTTCTATGTACCGACTCCGGCACTGCCACTTTAGCAGTGTCTGTTAGCGGTGTGAAACTACAGTTTGAAAATTGCCTTAAATTGACCCCATAGCACTATTCTCAAAATGTTTTTTTTTTTTTTTTTTTTTCCATTTGTGCTGTTGCAACTTTTCATTTATTTTTTTTTTATTTATTACTCACCCAGGTAGCACACATACATCTGCAAGATGTCTGTTAAAGGAGAAGTCCACTTCCAGAACAAAAATGTACAGATAATGTATTCACCCCCTTGTCATCCAAGATTTTTATGTCTTTCTTTCTTCAGTCGTAAAGAAATTGTTTTTTTGAGGAAAACATTTCAGGTTTTTTCGCCATGTAATACGGAACTTCCAAAATGCAGCTGTAAACGATCCCAGCCAAGGAAGAAGGGTCTTATGTAGCGAAGCGATCTGTTATTTTCAACAAAAAAAATTAAATACTTTTTAATGTCAAACACTTGTCTTGTCTTGCTCTGCCTGAACTCTGTGTATTCTGGTTCAAGACAGTTAGGGTATGTCGAAAAAAAACAGAGTTCAGGCAGAGCAAGACAAGACGAGTGTTTGACATTAAAAAGTATTAAAAGTAGTATTTTTTTTGTATGAAAATAACCAATCGTTTCGCTAGATAAGACCCTTTTTCCTCACCTGGGATTGTTTGAAGATGCATTTAACTACATTTTGGAAGCTCAAACTTGGGGCACTGTAGAAGTCCACTATATGGACAAAAATCCTGAAATGTTTTCTCAAAAGCCATAATTTCTTCATGAATGAAGAAAGACATGAAAATCTTGGATGACAAGGGGGTGAGTACAGTTTTGTTTTGGAAGTGGACTTCTCCTTTAAAGATCACTTGATCTGGAAAGCATCTGCTGTTTAAAAAAATCTGGCAGTCTGAAAGATGACAGTTTTACATACATTCTAAATCATAAACATCTTAAAGACATCTAATAGGAAACGTCCTGTAGACTTATTGCAGATGAGCAAACACTCTAAAAAATACGTCTTGCAGATGTAAATGCAGATGTCAAATAGAAGTCAACGTGATGTACGTGTGCTATCAGGGCTTCCATTTAGATTGATTTGTTCTGTGTGTGATACCTGCACTTTGTCCAAAAAAAAAGAAAAAATGCAGTAATTCGGGTCCAAAACAACAATGGACCAACTTTTATTGTATTGCATGAAAATAAAAAAATCTATCAAAAACATGACACTTACGACTCAAAAAGATCTGAAGTCTCACAAAGAAAAGAGGGCAGCATCCAGATCTAAATTCTTCCTGGGCTGCATGTGTCAACCAAGCAACTGCCATTGAGATGAATGGGAATGCTAATGGAAAGCTCTCTCCAGGTGTTATGGACTTTTTTTGGATCAAAATCAGCTTAATTGAGTGGATAACCAGCCAAGCTGGCAACACTGGTTGCTTCCACGTCAGAGATGTGTATCTGGACTCAACATCTGCTTTGTACTGGTTCCTAAAAAAACTGAATTATCTATGAAGAGTGAACACATGTTTACTATGTTTGCAGTGCAAACATAAACCCATCCAGACTGTTTTAATGCTTGAGGGGACCTGAAGTGGCCGTCAACCATCTGATGCGTTCAGACATTTACAGGTTCTACTATCAGCTACAGCATCACACAGAAACTGTTACAAGACAAGATAGGATTTTATAACATGCAATTATGCACTGGAGAAAAGGTCTTTCGGTTCACAGGGTATAAACCTCAAGGCATGCTGTACTAGAATAATTTTCAGTAATTTACATCTTATTTATATTTACATGCTGGGATAGTGACAGTATGTGGCACAATGATTTCGTGTTGTTTCACTCTTATTTTCCCTTCTCATTGAAATCCAAACCTCAACGCATGCCCTGAGGCGCACAGACCTCGTCTGCCATGGATTTTGCTTATTATAGACCTTCAAGAAAAGTTATATCTTGCATTTGCATCACTTTTTGTCAGCTGAACCTGAAGGCTGAGGAAGTGATCTAATGATGGCAGCGTGTGTAACTGGGGGCCTTTCGGTTGTACTTTATATGGTCATAAACGTCTCCACATACCCTGATGCCATCATCCTTTTTCATGGTCGTAGAAGCTATTTTTTATTTTTCCGACTTTGACTAATTTAGAGAACATTCATGTTTGGGCCTTGACAATACAGAGAACACGTACACAAAAATTAACAAATTTGTCTTGTCTTATCACGTCCAAACAAGCTCCAGAAGCCAAATGATGTAAACCCAAAGCTTCAGATTAACGTATGTGAGCGATGGCACTGGTGCAACCAAGTCCTACAGACACTAGCAGGAGACAAAACACAAGTAAACAAACCCACTGTGCACATAATTGGTCTGTGCTGTACTGTTCATTTTGGGTTGCAATCTGTGTCCTACTTCAGAGTGTTCGGCTTTTGCCGTTTCACATAAGGCGGCGCTAATGGAAAAGAGTTGGGCACATTTGTAGCCACACACAATTTAGTCGCACCAGCTAAAGTGGAACTATTGCAAGTATACTTAAATATTTTGCATTTAAAGACTGATATTATTCAAATATAATACAATCCTCATCAATAGTGACATTAAAACACAGTTTAGGCTTAATATTAAGAAATATGCATTGTGCACAAGTAGTAATCCAAATAAAGTTTAATTACAATTTTTATTTCAGTCTGTATGTCAGTAATGTTAGTAGACTTGAACTATACTTAGTATAAAATAAATGTATTTTGAATCTGATACTTTTTTAAAAGGGTACACATATGCAGTTCAAGAGGGGAAACGCTTGCTTTTTAGACATTGCTTGTGCTTTATTCAGACTCCTAAGTAGGGTCTTAACAGTCAGTGCATGGATGTGAACAAGAATAATTTATTTATAAGACTTGTTCACTACCAGTCTGAAGGAATGGATGCAAACCGGAAACCACACTATTGTGTTTACTATAAGAATAGTTAATACTTTAATCGATATCCATGTCTCTATTCCTGGAGTGTAGATGCCGTGGGCTGATATATCACATTGTGAGGTGGGAAGCATCACATTAGGTCTGTAATGTCTGTGTTTTCAGCACAGTGATGTTTATTGTTTTTCACCCTTGTGAATGCAGCTTTCTCATTGCTCCCAGTCCGTGCTTAATATAAAGGATATATTTAGACAACAGTTTACGCAGCTTCATGTGCTTCTGTTTTAAAAAAAGAATAAGTTCTCCCATTTAAGGCAGCAAAGAGGATGTTTTAAAAAGATGTTTCCCTTCTGCTGAATCATAGGACCAAATCAGGTGACAGAGAAAAGGGTATGTGTAGAGGGGAAGATTTCATCCTCTGTACCATGCATTTTGTCCAGACCCTGCTCATTTTTCCATTACACTATGTCAAACAGAAAGAGCATTTGAGGCAAAGAAAAATGTCATAGCTGTATTTACTGTCCTTTGTTCATATTAAACCCAAATCCGATCTTTTGGGGTAACTGTCCAAAATGAAATCATATCCATTTGTTCAGACAGCGTAATCAGTATCTGTTTTATGCTGACTTATACATCAGTACAGTGCCAAGAGACTTAAGGAAGTAGCTGTAGGTGTGGAAAGAGAACAGAAAAGTTAATCACTAGATCCTGCTGTGATGCTGAAGTGTCTGAAACACCCTCATTCTACACCTGAAATTTAATAAGATTTAATAAGATTGTAATTTACTTTTTATGGATCTAGTTTGGGTTTGTTTTTTTCCAAAACAAAGACTAAAAATACTGTAGAAGAGACTGTGCCACATTTAGACATGACTCGGTACTTAATTTTATCTCACATTAAAAATGTACATGTGGTGAGATTTCTCCAAAATGATATTTTAGTGCTTGTTGCACATTTTACAACACTTTAAAAGCAGGTTCAGTTTTGTCCAAAACGGACAGATATGAATCTGGCAATGTTTTAATATATTAGTTGTTGTGCATATTGCGGTATTTCGGAAATGAAATGTTGAGCTCCTGAGCAAGTTTACTATGTCATAAAAGCCGTAAATATGGTTGGTTGGTTATGCAATGCAAACATCAAAATGTTATAAGGCCATTTCACACTGAGGGCGATGCAAATTGCTTATACAATCTCATTGCATATACAATCTCATTTCTAAATGACAATGATTCGCCTGTGTCTGTTAAGCATGTCCTGATTTTGCTGAGTTAGATGTGTTCCTAGGTCAACATATTTTGTTGACCCTGGAACAACATTTTAATCCAAAAATTTAATCTTGACCACATCCCTACACCTAAACCTAACCTGACTCATGAGTAATCTCTAAAATCAGAGGAAATGATAGATGAATGACATGTACAAGCACCAAACACTGATTGTAAGCCTAAACTTCTCAAAAACTATAAACTGTTTTTTCAAATCTGATTGGTAAATCACAATGTTGTTCCAGGGTCTACAAAGATGTTGATCCAGGAGCATGTCGTACTTGGTAAAATCAGGTTCTGCTGTCTGCTAAACCTTTGCAAAAGTCTTAGCAGAACCAGTGTTAATTTTGACAGCAGTCTTAGTTAAGATTAAGATTAATTCTTAAATTAAGTCAAGAGCAGTGAGTGATTTTCTGTCTTACTTAACATCAGTGCCACAGACAATAGGAACTAAATGGCTGCTGTCCCTTTAAAGCTAAATGCATGGATGCAATGTACTGATACAGGTCCAATAGTCTCCCAGTTGTTTACGTTCACCTAAGACGAAACCGAGTGTGTTTACGTGAATACTCATCAAAACGGACAATTCGACATCATTTTGTTTGTATTTCTCCATTCATGAGACGCGAAAGAGTGCTCATGTGCTGTGTGAGAGGCGCTGCTGGACTGGACTGAATTGAGTTCTCTTTTGCATAGTCAAATTTATCCATACACTGCCCTCCAAAAGTTTGGAAACACCCCTGGCAAAGTGTGGTTTTGGACGATATCAGCATAAATCCTTATCATTTTTTGGTGCAAATACATTGAAGTAACTTGACATTATCATTGAAGACCAGCAATAATAATTTTCATTTTGATTACATAATAATGGCAATATATACATGTCAAAGTCAGACATGCACCTTTGCCAGCTGTGATGCCTGGTTACTGGTTCAAATTGGCCCAGGTTTTTAAAAGATTTTTGGGTCAGCACACCTTAATAGCTTCAACAATTGATTGACAATTAAGTTTAGAATACAATGAATTTAGACCCAGATTATGCAGAGCTGTAATAGCTGCTAATGGTGGATATTTTGAGGAATCAAAAATGTAACTTTTTTTGTATATAACTGTTCACGTAATAAAATATGTTTTCATAGTTTGTGTTGTCCCTTATCAATGCAAAAATGTCACAAATTAAAAAGGATTCATGCCAATATTGTCCAAAACCCCACTTTTCTAGGGCGTTTCCAAAATTTTTGGAGGGCAGTGTATGTCTGCTCGTCTCTTATTCCCAGATATTGACGTTTCTGAACGTTTTATGAGACCTGCAGCAAATGTATGCCAGCTTATGTCCCGCCGGATAGATGTAGGCTATGCTACAAATTATGAAGAAAATTATTCAACAACGAAATTAACACTAATCGGAACATTCAAATCTGCTTTCACGCTGCCTTTGGCACAGAGACAGACCGTGTTTGGGAAAGAAACAGCTTCACAAACAGTGAACATTTTCAACTGCACAGTATTTCTGTTTTGCAGTCATTTATAATATCACAGAAATGCTGGGACAAAAGTTTCACAGTTCAGAAATAAACACACATGTCTGTGGTAGTGATCAAAATAGAGCAAATAGAGCTTTTGAAAGTAATTGGCGCTTCAAATAACGTTTGTCGATTACA
>JAHKKF010528962.1:0-14206 GCA_019740295.1 Labeo calbasu
TGGTCCAGTAACACTAATAGAGAGATGCAACCCTGATCTGACAATTTTTTTTTTTATTTATTTGTCATTAAAGGGAGATTTGAAATCATCTGTAGTTAACAAATTCTCTAGAGAATGGCAGAATGAGCCTTCACTCTGTGACTGTTAATAGGTGTCAGAGAAAATCACTCCTGGGCAGAGTTACCCATAGCATCAACTACTGTTGCACCATCAAAGTGACAAAACTTGAAAGGAAACTTGTTGTTATGGACAACATGGAGTGGAGGAGTTTTGTTGTTCATAAGCCCCTTTCAGACAGGGGGGCGTGAGGACGAACCTATCCTAATCTAACCTAATCTATACTGTCATACCTAATAAAGACATAAAAGTTCATAAATCTAACTTTAAAAAAAGTTTTGTACAGTTCTCTGTGATTAGTAAACTGCTAAAATTATTTCATGTATGTGTATGTGCCTCAGCATATATCTGTTCAATGTCATTTCTCACATGCTTTCATCTGTTATGCTTTAGTGTATGTTATGATCGAGCACCGTATTATCGAATGCCACTCACGTTTGTGCTGTCGGCCATCTGGCATGGAGTTTACCCAGGATACTACTTTACATTCATCACCGCTATACCCATCACCTTAGCAGCTCGCTCTGTAAGAGTCTCTCTCTCTCTCTCTCTCTCTCTCTCTCTCTCACACACACACACACACACGCAAGTAAATTCTCCTTTAATGACACTGCAAGTTACTTGCATTACTATTATGTCATTCATATCTAACTTGTGCTGTTGGGTTGGTTCCGCTGCATTCTCTGTCATATTTTCGGCCATATGCATATGCAAAAGCTTTGAGTTTGTTGAAATATTTTAACTTTTGAGAATAGACTGTATGTGACTGCCTGTCCAGATGTGATGTATTCTGATCAAAACTTTAAATTTGTCAGGGAAGTTTAGTAAAAGAGGGTAAATTAAGTAAAATTATATGACAAATATTGATATGATTCTAATATCCTAGGCAAGACAAAAATGTAATCCAGAAACAGGCAATGGTCAGGGCAGGCAGCAAAACATCCACAAGAAACAAGGCAACAAAACAAGGCAGTCCAAGGTCAAAATCCAAGAGAGCAGTCCAAAGTAACAAAATAAACAATATCAATGAAACAAGGCTATGGTAAGCAAAGAAAACACTCAGTAGAGTCTGCTACTGCAAAGCAATACTTTGCAAAGGCCTATTTGGCATGGCTATCCTTATATGGCTGCCAAAAAGGAAATATCCATAGAGGAAGCAGAGGGAGCGGTAACAGTCAGTACTTAGATCCCTCTGCTGGCGTGGTGTTACAGAATCCCCTCCCTTAGGAGCGACTCCTAGCGCTCAAAAAAAAAAAAAAACATTCCAGGAGGGTGGAGGAAAAGAGGTAGACCAGGGGGTGGGACGGAGTAGAAGAGGGCCTGGAGACTGAGGCGAGCCTGGACTGTGGAGCAGAGGCAGACAATGAAGCAGTGGAGGACCTGGAACATGGAGCAGTTGCAGACTTTGGAGCCATCAAGGACCTACAGCAATGGCAGACTGTGAAATCATTGAGGACCTGGGCCTTGAAGCAGTGGAAGACTGTGGAACGGTGAGGGACCTGGGCCATTGAGCAGTATGAGACATGCTGTACGAGATCAGGTGAGACAAGGCGAGGCTCTGGGAGATCAGACGAGACATGGTGTGGCTCTGGAAGATTAGACTCTGGCATGATGGCCGTGCCTTGGTGAGGCTGTGGTGTGAGGGTTGTGGTTTGGCAAGGCTCTGCGATGGCAGCCATGTCGTGAAGAGGCTCTGTGAGGAGTGCTGCAATGGGACGAGATTCCGGAAGATTAGGTGTGATCGAAAGTGGCTCTGGAATGGTAGTTTTGACGTGACAGCTCTAGTATGGTAGCTGTGATATGTGCAGACCCTGGAAGGGCAGCCATGACAGGTGCAGACTCTGAAATATTAGCTGAAACTTGACGAGACTCTGGAAGATCAACTGAAGTGTGATGAGACTCTGGAAGATCAGCCATGACTTGACTTAACTCTGGAATGGCAGCCATGACGGGACGAGATTCTGAAAGGATGGCCATGGCATGGTGAGGCTGAGCGATCATCCTGTGAAAAAGTCTTCAGGTTGGCATCCATTTTGTGAACAGTCTCATGAGTGGTAGCCATTTTATAAACAGTCTCTGGGTCAACCTCTATTTTGTGAACAGGTTCTCGCTTGGCAGACATGTCGTGAACAGGATTTGGCTTGACAGACATGAAGTGTGTAGGTTCTGGCTTGGCAGACAGGACGTGAGCAGGCTCTGGCTTGGCAGACATGATGTGAGCAGACTGGCTTGGCAGATGTGATGTAAGCAGACTCCGGCTTGGTAGGCATGATGTGAGCAGGCTTTGGGTTGGCAGGTATGATGTGAGCAGACTCTGGCTTGGCAGACATGATGTAAACAGGCCATGAGGTAGCAGGCATGACGTGAGCAGACTTTGTAGATGTGACTTGAACAACAGACATGACGTGCAAATATTCGGGTGTGGCAGATACTGAAGGATAGCAGGGTTCCTCATCAGCAATCCCCACAGTAAATGCGGAGCCACTCAACCGAGGTGCAAAGTAAATATATTGCTCTTGTGACCATTAAATGTAGTATGCTTTTATCCAAACCAAAACAAAAAATGTCATTCAGAAAAGTGTCATTAAAGTCTACCTGATAATGAATTTCACAGAACTCAGCCACATTATACTCAACAGGCAGGTTTCCCTGTCTGAGACAAATGAGACGATCGACTGAATTCATGGTTGATCTGTGTTCACAAAGCTGCTGCATCTGCGGTTGGAGAGGTATTCTGTAACAAGAACTTGACGTGACAATGATGATAGATCCAAGTGCAAGTTCTATTAAACACAATGTGGTCAAAACAGGCAGGGTTGATCTCCAAACAGTAATATCCAAGGGCAAGACAAAAGCGTAATCCAGAAACAGGCAATGGTCAGAGCAGGCAGCAAAACATCCACAAGGCAACAGTCAAAGGTCAAAATCCAAGAGCGCAATCCAAAGTAACAAAATAAACAAGGCAATCACAATGGCAATGAAACAAGGCTATGGTAAACAAGCTCAGTGGAATATACACAGTAGAGTCCTCTTCAACAAAAAAATACTTCACAAAGGACTGTTTGGCATGGCCATCTTTATATGTGACCCTGGACCACAAAACCAGTCGTAAGGGTAAATTTTTTAAAATTGAGATTTTTACATCATCTGAAAGCTAAATTAAATAAGCTCCACTGATGTGTGGTTTGTTAGGATAGGACAAAACTTAGCCGAGATACAAGTATTTGAAAATCTGGAATCTGAGCGTGCAAAATAAGCTGTATCCCTTCTAGACACAACCTCACATATGGCTGCCAAACAGGAAACAACCATAGAGGAAGCAGAGGGAGTGGTAACAGTCAGAACTTAGGTGAGGGCTCCCTCTGCTGGCGTGGCATTACAAGTGCTTTGCATTTTAATGCATTGTATATTTAAGGCTTTTATTTTTTAGGGGCTGAAATTCAACATGGTAATACATTTGACATTTGATAGTAGCTGTGAATATTTAAATTCAATTTATTTGATACATATTTTTATTATTATTATTTTATTATTTATTCAGTCTGTTTAAAAACTCAGCCTATAATATTCGACAGACAATTTTTAGTCCATTTATTTTGCTTTACAAATACACTTCTGAAAATTATGGGTTTATTTTCGGCAAAATATTGAACATTGTATATTTTGATCATCTTACCCCATGGGTCTAAGTTTAAATCTTGTCTTCCAAATAAAAGCTGAAACTTTATTTTTTCCATAAATCTAGAAACACTGGTGTGTCAACATTTCCCTCATTAACAAAAAGACACTCACAAAAAAAGTTTTGATATTCAGCACAATACAGTGTCACAGATTTGAAACAATGCATTAGTAAATTAGATATATTAACCTCAAAATAAAAAAAATAAAAAATAGCATAGTTATTCATCAAAAGTGATGAGATAGGATTTTGTGGCATCTATGGTCAAGAGAAAAAAAAAATAAGGTTGGGGATCATCTTTGCCCTGGGGGGGCATCCTACCCCGTCCTACCCTACAGAGGAAAATTAATCGTGAATGCAGTGAATTAAACGTAAACACAGCTTTTGTGTCCTAATATGTTTTTCTACGTATACACTGGCCCTTTCAGAAGTGGTGTCTGGAAAGCGAATATGGATTATTAAATTAATAATGAAAATGTGTGTGAAATGTTTTGAATTGAAATATTCACAGCTTTGACAACGTTGAATTGTACATTTGAAAGCCCCTAAAATTGCAAACTCTGAAAATACAATGCATTAAAATGCAAGCACTGTTAATGCAATGCATTTTTTAATTAGTGCAATTCAGCATGCTCTTTTGTTTCAAATACATTTGTTGTTATTTTCACTTCCATAGTAATTATTGCTTTACAACCAGTTTGAAAGTTCCATGGCATCATAGCTGTGGTAAAATGACTTCCTTGAAGTGAACATTACATAAAGTATATACAACTAAGACCTTTGCGGAGAAGCCCTTTGTAAAGGGGATAAAACTTGTTTGCCTTTGTTGTGTGTGACCCTTGTTTTCTTCCTTCTTCTATTATTTAAGTTTTTTTTTTAGCTTTTGAACAAAGTCAATGGGTCTCATTCACTAATATTTGCATGGATTATTTGTATTTATACGCACATTCGAATTTCTCATGAAAATTTTCCGCCTAAACGTTCTCCCTTTCACAACACATGCATATGCACATGAATTTGTTCTTAACCTTGTCCTAATGTTAAGGTGCCTTCATGCCATGCTGTAATTACTGTGATGACAAGATACCAACCTGTAAAAAGTTTCACATTCAGGCAGAACTCATAATTACAACTTGTGAACTGGGAATTTTCTGAGAGCTACAATTTGTATCACCACAGATTCATTTAGGTACTATGTTATAGCTTGACTCTGAGTCCAAGGATGTGAACAGCTCCAAGTATGCAGCATTAGTGAATTTGGAGTATTCTGTATGAGCAGCCATGTGCACAAGGTCAGTCATTTGCATAAAACATGCCCAGACCATGTCCATATAAGGGCTTTCCCCACACGCTTTCAGCATTTTGTCACTCTCGCCAAAGATACTCCACACAACTATGTATGAAGCAGTCTACAGAAACACTCTCGCACTCTCTCTGATGAAATAATTTTTTTTTCGTAATTATATATAATTATGTATATAATATACAACTATTATTCTGAAACATACATTTTGTCAGAACTATACATAGATTACATAGATTAAGACCGTCCAGTGTGTGATTTTTTTTTTTTTTTTGCGTGCGTGTGTGTGCTTTATTATTTTTTTTCTTGGATTTAGAATACGTTTTAGTATGAAAATTTTAGTGAATCATGATATGTTTGTGAAAATGTTTGTATGCAGGTTTTATGAACAAATGTGTGCGTACACATGCTTAGTGAATGTGAATCATTGTCTTTGTCCATTTCTCCTCACAGCACGCATGGCAGTGTGAGTGATACATTTATAAAAAAATCACTGTTGCATAACTAGTTTGTGCTCATCATTCTCAGTCACACCTGTCAGCCACCCACTCACTCACTATTGCATTTTGATTCGGTTTGATGTAATCAGGTGCGCAGAAACTTCCGGGAGTATTTTTTGTCTTCTTGGGAGCTCAAGATCTGTTATGATGTTGTGACCTGGGCTGCCACTCAGCTGACTGTCTGCTACACTGTAATGCCCTTTCTTCTACTTGCGGTGGAACCCACCATGCAGTATTACAGGTAAAAGCTCAGCTATGTGATTTGTGTAGTATAAAAATTGGCATTAAGTCTGGTCCACATTGCACCTTGTTCTGGTCAAGAGCTGTATATTAAGAAAAGGTGTTGTTATATAGTTAGCATATAAAATTACCAACCACAGTTTTTATTTTATTTTATTTTATTTTATTTTGTTTTATTTTTTTTTTTTGTGAATTTTAAGGGTGGGTAAATTTGAAATCATACCACAATAGGAATGTGGAATGCAACAAAGTCATAGCTCTTCAAAATAATTGTATAGTAATCCTTACAAACTCCTGTACAGACAACACCAAAGAATATGTGTATATACTGTTTAGGTAAGGAATAATTGATGTTGGGACACTGAATTATTAGAAAATAATTCACACCCAAGGTGATGACCTGTTTATTATGTTAAATCCATAACAGTGTACAGAACAATTGTTCTAGCAACAAGACTAACACTTTTCATCTACTTTTCTACTATTAACAATGAGGCCCTCTGGTTTCATTTTACAGTAAATACAGTCAATAACTGAGGCACAAGATGATAACAGTTGAGTTTAAATGAAACGAGCAAGAGTATGGAATAGGTCTGGTATGGGGTATAGAAACGTGTGGATGTTGTTGGGGATTTGATTGCATATATTGTGCTCTTTCAGTTGATCTGCACCAAAACTGTGGAACTTAAGTTTCATCAGTTGTACTCTGTTTCAGAGTATAAATGCCAGATTAAAACAGATGATGTTATTCTTTGTAAGATGTACATACAATGATTTTTTCTGTACTTACTACATACTACTACAACATGCCAAAACTTTAGAAACTGTCCTTTTAATTTTATGGCATAATGTGACCATTTTCTCTTGTTTTTTTTTTCAGTTTGATGGTATATGTTTCAGGATGTTGTTTGTGCTGGAAAGACTTATCTTTGGTGTTTTCTCTGTCCTTCAGATCAATGTACTTTCATGTGCATGTCATCAGCATTCTGGCAATGATCCTTCTGCCCAGCAAACCCAGTGGCTTCAAGCCTGAAATTCATGCCCGGCATTCCAACAATAATGTGAAGGAGAGCTGAACCCTTCTGACCCTTCTGTTGTTTTTGTGTGTGTGTGTGTGTGTATGGACTGAAGAGCGAAAGCACTGACAGACAAAGGCTACTTTGTGTGAACAAAAAAAAAAAAAAAAAAAGTTCAGCTGGGCCTTCGCTCACTCTCAGTCCACAACTGAGCTGTACACAAATGTACACGGCGTAACTCAACAGGGATACAGTCCATTCAATCAAAAAACATACTTATTCAAAAGCAGCTGGAGCAATGGTTTTCAAGATAAGGACACACAAATATCAATTTTGTCAGTTTTACTAAGTAAGTGAATGCTGCCTATTTAAGTGTCTTTTAAAATAGTTTAACACTGTATTATATCTTTATTTGTGGTGTTAAGATGTCAATTTTGACTATGTGAAATTACAATGTAGTAAACACACAATGGCTATGAATAACAAATGAAAATACTACTGCAAATATTTACTAAAGAATAATTAAATTATAATAATGAAATTTATTATAAACGGTGATGCCTAAATAAATATTACAGGTCTCTAAATATATTAATGGCCACGGTAACATGCACACTCCTTTTTTTTTTTTCTTCTTCTTCTTCTTCTAAAACTCTAAGCAAGGTCACAGTCATGCAAGTTTCCATTAAACAACATCAGAAAGATGATTCCCTTCCTAACTGAGCATGCTACACAACTGTGCTTCACTGGTGGCATGATCTTTTTCACCCTACCTGCACAGCTGAATCACACTGACAGTACTGAAGAAGCCACTTTTTAAATCATATTGTTTGTGATACCTTAACTGTGTCTTACACAGATACCTAAAAAAAAAAAAAAAAACTCTTCTTCTATGTAGTGATTAGCTCAAAAGGAAAATATGTATAATTAACTATAATCATTTGTAACCAATAATATTATTTATATACCAGAAGTAACTGTAGGGTAAATATTAATACCTATTAAGCTTACAAAATCTACATTGAGACATTTTTAGTGCACATGATATTGTGTCATGTTAAAATAAAATATTAATCTCTCACACAAAAATATTTGGTCACATTTGATATTAGGTGGTGTAGGAAGGGGTTAATTATAACTGTATGTGCACTAATTCAGGTAGGGTTGTGTTCGCATTGGTGTGTCGGTAAGGACAACTAAGGCAGGATTCAGTTCCAGATTATAATAAGAAATTAGGAATTGACAGCACAGTCAGACCACAGGGCACTGCTTGCTCAGAAGTCTCTAAACAATGGACATTTGTCTAGATGTGATCTGAAAATAACAAAGATAACAAATATAGCTGCAGACAGCAATTGCGGGGCCAAGCACTAAAGAGGCAGAATGAGGAGCTAAGCATGGCAAGGAGCAGCAGACTGACTACACCAAAGAGTAATTAAAGCCATTTTAGGATGATACCAGTTGAAATGGCTGAAAAATAATAAATACAAGCACTAATAATAGAATTTATTGCCTTGTCACTTTTGACCAATAGGTGGCCAATAGGTCAAATCAGTGTGGTGTATTCAGTGTGAGGTTACAATGACACACACAAAGTTTGGTGTCATTATGTCAAAGCTCCACAGAGATACAGCCTCAGAGTCAGACTCAGAGCATCAAGTCTAAAATTTGTGGTGGCGCTGTACGAAAACAGTTTTGTCTATCGACATGAAATCCATAACTTTGTGTCAGGACAGTCTGAAGATGATTTGAGTCAAATTTGGTGAAAACTGGACCAACGGTCTAGGAGTTCAAACAAGTAGGTTTTGTAAATTAATCAAAATGGTGGAAAGGAAGTTCGACTAACTGTGGTATAATTGGTATGTATGTTGTTGGCATGATCCAAGGGATGTTTTGGGACCAGTTTCATTACAATAGGCTAATACAATCAGAAGTTATTAGCATTTTTGGAAATTTCATTATTAATGTTTAATAAATGGTGTATTACTTCTGACCAATAGGTGGCACTGTTACCAAATTGAAGTGGCGTGGTCAGTGTGAGGTGACAATGGCACATAGAAAGTTTGGTGTAAATATGTTAAAGCTTTGTGGAGATACAGCCTCAGATACAGTTTGGCATCTTTCCAACAAATTCGTTGATGTGCTAAACGAAAACTGTTTCATCTATTGACACGAAAACTTTTTGTCACCATGGTCGGAAGATGATCCGAGTCAAATTTGGTGAAAATTGGACCAACTGTCTAGGAGGAGTTTGAAAAGTAGTTTTTCAATGTTGATCAAAATGGCGGACAGGACGTTCATCCAATTATGGTATAATTGGTATCAGTGTTCTCAGCATGATCCAAGGAATATAACAAGACCAGTGTTATTAGAGTAGGCCAATGTAAACTAAAGTTATTAGCATTTTTGGAAATTTCATTATTAATGTTTAATGAACGGTGTATTACTTCTGACCAATAGGTGGTGCTGTTACCAAATTGATGTGGCGTAGTCAGTGTGMGGTGACAATGGCACATACAAAGTTTGGTGTAAATATGTCAAAGCTTTGTAAACATTGCAAGCAATGTAAGTCCAACAATAAAAGTAAAAAAAATATATAGTAACAAATCTAGCACATGAAATAACACCAAATAGGTAGTGGTAACTTTAAATCTTCAGGCTTCAGATTTATCTGAATACAACACAGTCTGTCCATCCTGTCTGAAATGAGGTGAAAAAAAAAAGCTGTGAAACAGTTCGTGCTTAACCCGTTCCATAGGTATCAAAAATAGTCATTTGGTGCACGGAAACTTTGATGAGGATGCCACAGCATTATTCAGCCTAAATGATCTTTTGCAGAGATTCTTTTACCATCTGTATTGTTAAAAGTGCTATATAAATAAAGGTGATCAATATAAGTGAAGGGGCCTGTGAAGCCTGCTCTCTTCCCCTCCTTTCTTGCTTGCCAAGCAGCCAAAGTTTGTCCTGGACATTTTTGGTGCTTTGTGTCAGGTCTTTGAAAATCCTGATTTTCCTTTCTTTGAGGACGGCGGCGGTTCTGGCATCCCTCCAAATTTGATTTTGGACATTGCGTGAAAGAAACTGTATGATGATGCGGCGGCTCAAGCGAGCTCCCTCAGAGCGTGGACCCAGTCTATGTGCGACATCAAGCGTGTAGATGAGCTGGTCTGCTATCTCAGGAGAAACTTTACTGAATAGATCGCTTAGAATCTTTCGGACATCTTTTGCTCGCTGCTCCTGAATACCGGCCACTCGTAGATTCCACCTCCTCTTATAAGCATTCAGGTCATCGCATTTGTCACCCAGCACACAGTTCTTATTTTCCAGTGATTCCACCCTGTTCCGCAATGAGCTCACCTTGCTTGTCATCTCTTTAACTTGATTGTTTATACATTCAAGTGCCTCAATCACGCTGTTTAATGAACTCGTATTATTTTTCACTTTTGTCTCGAGGAATTGTATGTGATTCCAACTGCATTTTTTCAACTCGCTCCAAAAATTCCAACAGGTGCGTATTGGACACTTGACGCTACTCTGTCGACTATTTTTGATTTTTTGGAAGGCGGTTTAGGAGTTAAAGGAAGGGGAATTTTCGATCCAGAGGTGTTCGCTGTGCCATTCCTCTTGAATGCAGCATCCAGAGATTTCCTCGCGTAAGAATGCATGGCATCTCGAACAGGCCTATCTTCTTCCATCGCGCTCGTTTGAAGAAAAAAAAAAAACGTTAGAAAGAAGAAAAAACGAAAAAAAAAACACTCAGATCAGGAACTAAATTATTATTATATTCCCTTTTACTTCCCACCCAGCAAAAACTACTAAAAGATGATAATGCCAGACATCTAAACAATGTAAAAATTTGGTTGAAAGGTGAAAGGTGAAAAGACGTCTTTTTCAGGTCGTCGAAAAGACGTCTATAAAAAGACGTCCAAATTACGTCTAAATGTGGCTGTAAAGTGAAACTCTTTTTCTGGCCGAATTTCAAACGTAAATTCATGATTATATTTATCTTATATTTCACAAGTTCGCCTGCCCATCACTCCTGATGGGCAATGGTAAACAAACTGGGCTTGCGCAGAGTTCAACCCCCCAAAAAGTGCTTTCGTGAGACAACAAGCTCAGCAATCAAATGTGAGTAGTTCTGTGATACGAGTAGAGAGAACCTTTATTGACTCAATCCCTCTCCCCCAAGAATGTGCAGAATACATTTCCCTGATGCCGTGTTGGGGCAATATAAGGCAGGTGAGGGTCTAACAAACGAGATTGCTCCTGTAGGAGAGGGGTGGGAAAGCACTGCTGCAGCAGTGACAAAGCAAAATTTATATTGGAGGAGAAATCTCTGCTTTGCAAATTTGGAAGAAAATTTATTTATGAAGATTAGTTAGGGCGCTGCAAGAGTGCTGCGCAAAATTACTGCTGCAGCAGTGAGAAATGGAATTTAGCATGACATCAGCTGCAAGGGAGGTGGGAGAGGTTATGGTTGCGGAGGTGAGAAAGAGTTTTAGTATATCTGCTCTTAGACCGGTGGACGAAATCACTGCTGCGGCAGTGAGAAATGGAGGTTAGTATGACGTCTGCTGCAAGAGAGGTGGGGATGTCATTGCTGTGGAGGTGAGAAATAGTGTTAGTATGAAGACTCCTCTGAGACCAGTGGAGGAAATACTGACCTTTAGACATCTGCTGAGACCAGTGGAAGAATTCACTGCTGTGGCAGTGAACAAAGGAGTTTAGTATGACATCTGCTGGTGGTAAAGTGGTAAAGTCAAGTGACCCCCTACATTTTAATAGAGCTTTAGAGAATAGAAATTGCCTGAAGTGACTTGCTAGATTGACAGTAAAGTAGCAGAATTACTGATGCCAATTTGTTAAGGAGATCAATTCAAGTTCTGCTGTAGAAAACGATAATGACTATTCAGGTCAATTCTCATCGGTGATGACTCGATTGCATGTAATGACTGTGCAGAGTTTAGTTTAGCTATGGGCAGCTCTAATGAAGACAGTAATAGTAAGTGCTGTAATTGTTGATGGGTAAGAAATCGCTGCTGTGGGAGTAAAAATTGGAAATTTTTGTAGGGGGGAATTCACTGCTGAAGTGAAGTAATAAGTGATTTGTTAGGGGTAAATCACTGCAGTGTCACTAAGAAATAACAGAGCTGATTTGACAATGGTGGGAAATGTCAATGAACAAGAAGGGCATGACCCTACGGAAAAAGGAAAAAACATGAGAATTTAGTTGCTGCTGTCCTCTGCGGTTGGCTCGTCAATAGCATGGTATTGCAATGACTGCGACAGCCCAACAGGAATCCTGCTGTTGCTGAGAAATGGCAAATGAGAAATGCTTGGGAGGCCCATTCTTTCAACCACGGGGTAGTGGACACGACAAACCCAGGGAGAAATCTCTGCTGTGGCAGATAAGAAACAAAATTTAATCATAAAGCTGCTGAAAAATGGAGTAATGAAGAAATATAATGTGCTAATGTAATGGGCAAGACATCAAGTACTGATGATGCAAGCCATTTAAAGTATCCTTCTTCATAAGCCAGGTATGTAGCATCACAGCACATCGCTGACTTTTAGTTAGCCTGGACTGAGCAGACCATCTTCCGAAACATGCAAAAGAAGATGATTAACACACATGACAGAGAAATGCGGTAGTGCTGATTCTACGTCCACATGCAAATATTCATGAGGTGGTTTAATAAAATTGTTAAATATCTTTTTGTGGGCTTAACATGAAAATGTATGTTGTCAACATACTTTGTAGAAATCTGCCAGGAGAAGCAGCCATGAAGAATAATCACTTTGAACAGAAACATTTGATGACCTGCTAAATTGAATTACATTAAGTAAGCTTGAAGCCATTTGTGTTCACAATGCACAGTTTAAAGAACCATATTAATAGCTGAAACTGAAACATACTTGGACCACCTCCAAGATGGGCTTGGTTTACAAGGATCTGCAATATTTTTTTAGAGCTGACATATGGGCCAAATCCAGTGGAACATGTTCAGACTCCTTAAAAAGACAAGGTGTGAAAACACCCAGACAGGCAGAGATCCACAGCAGCAGTATGGGTTGGGGCTGCTATGTGAGTGGATGTAAAGACGGTGCAAAATGGCAGTTCAGCTGATGTAGATGGTGTATAGTTAGCAAGGGGGGGAAAAGAGGCCGTCATCCTCGCGGAGTCAGCCTCACGATAGGACACCTGTGAAAGAAAGGTTGTAGGAAGAAAGGAAATAGGTATGCAAAGCAGCAGCCAGGGCGGTTCCTTTTTGCGGAGGCAGCCTCACACTAGGGTGCATCTGTGAAAGAAAGGTTGTAGGAAGAAAGGAAATAGGTATGCAAAGCAGCAGTCAAAGCGGTTCCTTTTTGCGGAGGCAGCCTCACGCTAGGGCACTTCCAGTCATACTTAGCAATGGCTTTAAACTTTAACATACTGAAGGGCTTCATTTTCATGGCATGAAAAGGGGAATTACCACTTTAGTTGATGGAGATCTGAAAGCATGATAATGGATAGTCAGGATAAATGTTATTAAAATCTCAATTAGTGGAATGCACAGAGTAAATCTGATTTAGCTGGAGATCAAAAAGTTTATGAAAAGTGCCATGTACATAAATGTAAATGGTAAACCCTTGCTTTGTGCAATGTTTTATATTATAACTTCACAAAACACAAAATATAAGTCATAATAATTGCACTTATAAAGCGGTTCATCTCAAATCAAACGAGCCTAATCACAATATAAAGCGATGTATAGATCTTAAGCAAATGTTTATGGAGTGGGTGACATGCCATTTGACTAAAGCTGAGACTTCCGGTATCCGGTTAGGCCGCAATGATGATTCAAAATTAAAATCATAATTTGAAAAACAAAAGTATTCCGACCAGAGGGAGCTCGATCTATGATGCATTGAGTGGGGATTATATGTGGAGACCAGTCGGACACAGTATAACAGCTGAAGCGCGTTAGATTGGATCGTTTGTTTAGATGACCTGTCTATCATTACCGTGCACTGTAGAATACACTGAAAAAAATGTTTTTTTGGCCCTGTAATTATTATTTCAATTATCTATATAAATTCTACAAAAAAATACCAATTCAGTGCTATTACTTTAAAATAGCAGTTTTTCGTGTAGTGCATTACTTGGTGATTGTTTGTAATTATGTGTCCTCAGTTTTGTATGTAAATTGAATCATTCGATCTAAGTAATATTTACTAAACCAGTTCATTGGCTTAATTAGTTGATATTTCCAAGTAAAATGTAATGGAGTGACATCAGTGAATCTGGCAACCTTCTCTGCATTCGGAGCATGACGTCAAAGCCCCTCCCCACATTTGAGCGGTCTTTCTC
>JAHKKF010528963.1:4732-14989 GCA_019740295.1 Labeo calbasu
CAAAACAACAACAACAACATACTGGAGACACAGTTACTGCCAGTCACTGTAGCTTGTCCACAAGGTGGCGATACTGTCCTGTTGTTTCACAGTCAAAAATGAAATGAATGAGACGAAACAACAACAAAATACTGGAGACACAATTAACACCAACTACCATAGTTTGTCTGCAAGGTGGCTACACTGGCCTGAGGGCCTGAATTAAAAAAAATTATATGAATGAGACAAAACAACAAACTTCTGGAAACACAATTACCATAGTTTGTCCACAAAGTGGCGACAGTAAAAATGAAACAAATGAGACTAAACAACAACAACTACTGGAGACACAATTACTGCCAATCACTGTAGTTTGTCCACAAGGTGGCGACACTGGCCTGTTGTTTCACAGTCAAAAATGAAACAAATGAGACGAAACAACAACCAACTACCGAAGACACAATTACTGTAGTTTGTCCACAAAGTGGCGACAGTAGAAATTAAACGAATGAGACAAAACAACAACAACAACATACTGGAGACACAGTTACTGCCAATCACTGTAGTTTGTCCACAAGGTGGCGATACTGTCCTGTTGTTTCACAGTCAAAAATGAAACGAATGAGACGAAACAACAACCAACTACTGAAGACACAATTACTGTTGTTTCTCCACAAAGTGGCGACAGTAAAAATAAAATGAATGAGATGAAACAACAACAACATACTAGAAACACAATTACCACCATTCACTGTAGTTTGTCCACAAGGTGGCGACACTGGCCTGTTGTTTCACAGTCAAAAATTAAACGAATGAGATGAAACAACAACATACTGGAGACACAATTACCGCCAATTACTGTAGTTATCCACAAGCTAGTATCATAGTCAAAAATGAAACGAAATGAGACGAAACAACAACAGATGGTCATGCTAATATGTACTTGCACGAGTGGGTTCAGACACGCAACTAAAGTATTAAAAAGTACAAAGACATTTTTATCGTTCATAGCTTCTGGAGAAAAACAGTACAAACACTGGAACAAGATTAAAGGACCAAGATTACATTTTTCAGTGCATGTGTTGAGCAGCTGTGTTCATGCATGCTATCAGATGGTATATAGTAGTGAACAAAAGTTAAGCAAAGTTGTCCTAAGACAAGAGCAGGTTTTAGTTTGGTTTTAGGACAACTTTGATGAAAGATTTTGATCCACTTCAAATGTTGACTACTGTATACATTGAAAGGCTATGTATGCATTCAGCTGCACGTATACACTAAGCATTCACTCCAAATGAGTATACTTTGCATATTAGTTGCCAACCTCTTTGTTCTGTTGAGTCTGTTGCCACCTCCACCTCCTCTTCAGAGCTTCTCTCTCCGCTCCGCTCTTCATCATGGCATACAGACTCTTCCGCAGCACCAGATCCCGGTCATGGAAACCCCACATTCCTGGAAAACACAGATAGCCAGACATATGACACCACAGTATTCAGAAACATACAACAGTGGAGTATTACTATTTAAAAGAACATCACATGAAATCTGAGACTGAATGCTTCTCTTTTGTCCAGATGTTGCAGGTGTTTCAGTTTAGAAAGTCTCACCTAAAGAAGCTGCATGCAGAAGACAGTTTCCATCTCCTGTTGTCGCTAATGGTAGTAGCTTCTTACAGCTGGTGCACATGGTGGACCACCAGTTTAAACGACCTACAGAACAGATAAGACACATTAATTTAACTCAAACATGAACTAGACACTTTTAAAACTAACATCAACCATAAACCTTAAAAAGCTACTTGTCATACTGCCAATTATCTTTGTTTGAGCGTCACAGGCCCTATTTGGTGGTTCCTGATTGTCCTAGCATTGGTCGATTGTGTTTTTCTGTTCATTTTGGACCCTGAATTCAAAATATGTCTTTGTTTAGCTTACAATGCATAGCTCACTAAGCATAGGTCTTTTCCTGGCATGCAGTGGAAGAATAAGCGGTTTTCTGCAGCTCTCAGCCCTGAGGCGGTTTGAACTGGGCATTGACCGTTCGCCCACTCTTTTCTCTGGAGCTGGTGAAGCTCACTGTGGGTGAACGTCAGCGCCTCCACCCTCAGCCCCGCTGCCCTCTCTTGGGACAGGGTCTTCCTCCCACAGTCCAAAAGCATTTCCAAAGCCCCGAGGCCACGTCCAGCCTGTTTCACTATAGCATTTAGCTGGATGGTCTGGAAAAGTGCCCTTGCAATACTTGATCTTTTGCTAATTAATGATCTAGTTTAAAACACGTGCCAATTTCTTAGAAGCTTTGAGTTCATTCTGGTTTCATATAGTTTTGTACCACTTTCAGAAAAAAATTCCATGTACGAAATTTATAAATGTTCTGTGGTGTAACTAATATGTAAATAACATTTTCTTACACCTTGAATACGTGTGAGGGTACTCTATCATTCAAAAAAAAAAAAAAAAAAATCAAGATAATTAAAAAAATACTTTATTAAAATGTAATAAAAATAATAAAATAATAATAAATTAAAAATTTAATTATTTCATAAAATAATAAAATAATTACATTTAATTTGTAATTATAAATTAACAATAAAAACAACTACAGAAATAATAATAATAATAATAATAATAATAATAATAATAACAATAAAATTATTTTACACAATAAAAAATAATTCGATTTTAATTGTAATTATAAAGGAATAATAACAACAACAACCACAGCAATAATAATAATAATAATAAGAAGAAGAAGAAGAAGAAGAAGAAGAAGAAGAAGAAGAAGAAGAAGAAGAAGAAGAAGAAGAAGAATGAATGAATAATAATTAAATTATTTTATAAAATTAAAAAAAATAATCAAATCTAAATTGTAATTATAAATAAATAATAATCATTGAATAAATTAATAATAACAACAACCACAGCAATAATAATAATAATAATAATAATAATAAAAAATGTACAAAATAATTACATTATTTTTTAAAATAATTTCATTATTTTTTTAAATAATTTCATTTAAATTGTAGTTATAAATAAATAACGACAACATCCTCAGCAATAATAATAATAATACAATTACAAAAATAATTAATTAAATTATTCTGTAAAATAATTTAAATTGTAATTATAAATACATAAGAACAACATTCTCAGCATTAATAATAATAATTATTATTATAGTAATAATAATAATAAAATAATAATTAATTAAATTATTTTATAAAATAAAAATTATTCAATTCAAATTGTAATTATAAAGGAATAATAATAACAACAACAACCACAGCAGCAACAACAACAATAACAATAATAACAATAACAATAATAAAAACAACAATAATAATGTTTTATATATATATATATATATATATATATATATATATATATATATATATATACTACCACTACTACTAATAATAACTACTAATCTGAACTGATGAAATGATAATATCATGTTTTATGTTTTGTGTGTTTGCAAAATACAAAAATATTTTTTAAAATATTAATATGCAATTAAGAAGTAAGTAAGTAAATAAATAAGTAAATAAATAAATAAATCACTGACCCATATTTTGGGGAATTTTGATTGTACTACATGATTAAAAATTAGGTTCACAAAATATAATATTTTGACAAAATAATTACATACTATGAAGAAGTTTAAATAAATAAATAAATAAATATCACTGCCCCATATTATTTTTCTGCATATGGATTTTGCTTGTACCACATGACTAAAATTTAGATGCACAAAATATTATCATATTTTGACAAAATATTTAAATATTATCAGGAAGTTAAAATTTAAACCTAAATTTGAGTGTTATCATGAGCTTTGTTGTACTGGAAGTGCAGGTCTGTTTTTTGGTCCACTTGACTTTGCTGTTGATCCAAGATGAGGGATTACTTTAATTCTGTTGCGTTGACTCCAGCAATCGAGTTAGTCTTATGCAATCTAAGCTGACATTAGTACTGATCATAAATCTATGTTTGCCATCACTGCAATGAAGGGCTAGGCCTCGGATTCACACTGCCACTCATCTGAGAGCAGCGTTTGGGGCTCACCGGCCTGCTCCAGGGCCACCATGGTGGATTGCTCAATGAGGTCACGCTCAATGAAGCTGCGGAAGTCCTCGCTGTACACGCTCAGGTCGGGCAGCTGGAATGTGTAGATGGGCATCTCCAGGGGGAACTGCTCCCTGGCACAATCCCCTGACACCTGCAGCCGGGCCAGAGACATGATTGCAGAGCTGGCATGGGAAATGCCCCGCGACAGACGCTTCTCTGGAAGACAGCGAGAAAGGGGAAAGAGAGGGGACATCTAAATATTTACAAATATTTTGACCATATTTACTTTCTCAACAAATGTTTCTGGTCTTTCAATGATTATGAATCATCACTGCACAATGAATGAATGAATGAATGAATGAATGAATGTTGTTAAAAATAAGAAAATATGCTAATATTGAAAACCATTTCTAATATTTGCAATAATAAATTAAATATGTTTTTAAAAATAAGAAATTGTGCTAATTATGAAACCCATTTCTAATTTAAAAAAAAATAAAATAAAATTGCATTTACTCTGAATTAATGTTCCAGGTCTTTTAATGTTTAAAAATCTTTAAAAGACAATCAATCAAATCCATTTTTTTAATAAATAAATAAATAAATGTGGTTTTAAAAATACAGTAATAAGTGAAATACGTTTAAAAAAAAAATTCATAAATAAATGTTATAGGTCTTTTAATGTTAATGAATCACTGAAAGACAATTGTTCAAATAAATAAATAAATGATTTTCAAAAATACAATAATAAATGAAATCTGTTAATTAAAAAAATAACAATATATAAATAAATGAATAAAATTGCATTTACTCTGTGAATTAATGTTCCAGGTCTTTTAATGTTTATAAATCATTAAAAGACATTCAATCAATCAATTCATATTTTTTTTAAATAAATAAATAAATGTGTTTTCAAAAATACATTAATAAATGAAATATTTTAATTTAAAAAAAACTTCATGAATAAATGTTATAGGTCTTTTAATGTTTATGAATCATTAAAAGACAATCAATCTATATTTTTCAAACAAATAAATAAATGTTTACGAATCACTAAAAGACAAATCAATCAATCCACATTTTTCAAACAAATACATAAATGTTGTTCAAAAATATAGTAATGAAATCTTTTAATTAAAAATAAAAAAATAAAATTGCATTTACTTCGTTAATAAATGTTCCAGGTCTTTTAATGTTTATGAATCATTAAAAGACAATCAATCAATCAAATCAATCAATCAATTAATCAATCAATCCATATTTTTCAAATAAATAAATAAATAAATAAATGTTTTTTTTTTCAAAAACACAATAATAAATAAAATATGCTAATGATGAAAAATAAATGAAAATAAATAAAATTGCATTAATTTTGTGAATAAATCTTTTAGGTATTTTAACGTTTATGATTATCATTAAAAGACAAATCAGACAATCCATATTTTTCAAATGAATAAATAAAGGTTCTTTAAAAATACAGTAATAAATGAAATATATTAATTAAAAAATAAAATACAATAAAATTGTACTTACTTAATAAATGTTCCGGGTGTTTTAATGTTTATGAATCATTTACAGGCAATCAGTCAAACACATAAATAAATGTTTTTCAAAAATACAATAATAAATTAAATGTTACTTAACATTTCTAATTTAAAAAAATAAATAAATAAAAAATAAAACTGCATTTACTTTCTAAATAAGTCTTTTAATGTTAATCATCGCTGCACAAAACAGACAATCAATATATATGTATATCAATATATATTTCCTTCTGATGTAACAGTCCTCATAGGCAAGAAAAAAATTTAAAATTAACCAATAATATTTTTAGATATATTAATACTTTTCAGGATCCAATCAAATCCCAAAAAAATAAAATTAAGCCCCACCCTATATTATTTCCCCCTAAAGACTAATTTTCAATCTTAAAAATTACATTGAATAATTAAGCATTTAAATGCACCACTAATGTCCTTTTATGTTATCTTGAATGCTAATATGATCTACTACTACACAAAATTGTTTTATAATCAAAAAGTGAAGGGTGTAATTTTTGCGCCACTAAACTGCATTCATTGGTCAAAAAAACCAAATAGCCCCACCCACACTCACGCCATTGGTTGAGCTGATGTTGCTGTCAGGCTGACTGAAATTCTCAGGGAAATCAACCAACAAATGGCTAACATATACTTGTTCTCTGCATATTACAATTGCGATAAATTGGAATAGCGACAGATCGTTGTATCCATATTGTAGCATACATCTGAGTGAAATGGATTATTGAAAAAGAAGAAAATACAGAGCATGAATTTTCATTTCACGACAGCATTAAACTGGTATAGAGGAAAATATCAAGAAAAAACAACAAAAGATCTTAACAGGAGAAGCTTTCAAAGAGCTCTGCTCACCCTGAGTGTTGTCCTCTTGTTTCTGGGGGCATTGCTCAGGCTTGCTGATGTGCTGCGGGGTGCTGCTACGCTCTGGCTGCTTGTAGTAACGGCCCTCATTGAAGACGTGGGGCAGGTTGGCAGTGTGAACCTGCCGGAGCTGCTCATAGTCATTGAGAGCGGCGCTCAGGTCCCAGTTTTTACCTGGTCCACCACAAACAAAAAACACAATTCATGATACACGGTAAAAATATGCTTTACTATCAACAGTCCTTTTCTAAAGTTAAAGCAAGTTAAACTGACAACATATTTGTAGCCACGTATATGACTTAACAACAGCACATCCTGTTTAAAACTACAGATGTATAAACTCTATCGCCCCCCTCAGGACCGGAGTTTGTTAGCACCACAACAATCCGCATTAACATGCTCTCAAAACAATGCTGTACACCACATATCCAATAATTGTTTCTTCGTTAATACTGATGAATAATATGATTTCCACTCTTTTAAATCTATACCAATATACAAGAAAACAGGAAGTGAAATCAGACATCAAAACACTATAGTAATACATACAGTTGAAGTCAAAAGTTTACATGTGCAAAATGTGAATTATTTTTACCAAAATAAGAGGGATCATATAACATGCATGTTAATTTTTAATAAGATTCTGAACAAGATATTTCACATAAAAGATATTTACAGTCCACAAGAATAAAATAATAGTTAAAAATAATTTATAAAAATGACACTGTTCAAAAGATTCTGTGTTGTTACCTGAATGATCCACAGCTGTTTTTTGTTCAGTGATAGTTGTACACGAGTCCCTTGTTTGTTCTGAACAGTTGAACTGCCTGCTGTTCTTCAGAAAAATCCCACAAATTCTTTGATATTTCAGCATTTTTGTGTATTTGAACCCTTCCCAAAAATGACTGTATGATTTTGAGATCCATCTTTTCACACTGAGGACAAATGAGGGACTCATATGCAACTATTACAGAAGGTTCAAACGCTCACTGATGCTCCAGAAAAAAAAAACGACACATTAAGAGCCAGGGGGTGAAAACTTTTGAAAGGAATGAGGATGTGTACATTTTACTTATTTTGCCTAAATATTGTATTTTTTTTTTCATTTAGCACTGCCCTTTAGAAGCTACAGAAGACAGTTATATGTACCCCAGAAGACCAAATAATTTAAATGTGTCCTAATCTTCAAATTTCAAAAGTTTTTACCCCCGGCTCTTAATGCATCATGTTTCCTTCTGAACCGTCAGTGAGTGTTTGAACCTTCTCTAATAGTTGCATATGAGTCCCTCAGTTGTCCTCAGTGTGAAAAGATGATCTCAAAAATCATACAGTCATTGTTGAAAAGGGTTCAAAAACACAAAAATGCTAAAAAAAAAAAAACAGAATTTGTGAGGCCTGAAGGATTTTTGTGAAGAACAGCAGGCAGTTTAACTGTTCAGGACAAACAAGGGACTCATGTACAACTCTTGTGGACTGTATGTAAATGTATTTAATGTGAAATATCTTATTCAGGTCAGTACTAAATAAAAAATAACATGCATTTGCATGATCCCTCTTATTTTGGTAATATAACTAACAGATTCTGCAAGGTGTATGTAAACTTTTGACTTCAACTGTAATACTTATCTTGCTTGGGCCAAAAATTAAGTTTCAACAATGTTTCCGTGCCCACCAAATAGGAGGTCACTGTTAATGAACGTGGCCCGGGCTTCCTCTTTCATTTCGCTGAGCTACTGTTTGAGTACACCTGCCAACTCCCATAAGGCTTTTCAATCTAATCCCAATTACACCACCTGCCAACACGAGTGCCACAAAACGCTTACAGTTCACATCAAACCCGAAACAATGAATTTCCGCTTCACACCAAGCCTGATAATAAAGAGGGGAAAAAACGTTTGTGCTTTTTCTCTGGTGTGCTCTGAGCGAAGACAATTTGATGGGAAAACAAAGATTTGTTTTTGCTTCAGTTCGTTTTGTCCACAGATAGAGAGAATGTTCATACCAAGCAAAATGGGAGGAAAATCACAGAGAAGCCAAACCCTCTAATGTGAAATGACAGTCACCTCAAGACTCCTACACACACACGCAGCTGCTTCCATGTCCTCTAGCGACTGTCTTATCTCTGTAACCCAAAGGTCTTGCAGCGAGCAAAGAAACAGGTCGTTCTAACTATCTATAGAGAGATACATACAGCCTGTGTGCGTTTTGCCTATACTGTGGAAAACAAATGTCTCTGGAAGGATAGTAAAACCTGAAATCACTATAGTGTACAATTTATTTCACAACATACTAAATAATGTACTATGTTCCTCGATTTTAATGCCCAGAGAATCAGATTTAAAGAGATAGTTCACCCCCAAAAAATAAAAAAATATAAAAAAGAAATAATAATAATAATAAAACAAAATACAATAAAATAAAAAAGACACTTTTAGACACATTGAAATTTATACTTTAAAATAAAATAAAATAAAATAAATAACATTCTTTTTTTTCTAACTGGCAAGTCTCCCATCAGTCCAGTCCGGACTGAGTTATTACATTCTTCCTGTAGCCTATGTAGCACCAGAACCCACATCAATCGATACAAATCTCATTGTAGTTTATGGATTTGTGCATCCTTTGACCAGCCAGGAATTTTAAAAGACATTTTAGGGCTTAATCGAATGACCGCTCAGCACCTCTGATACATGCGTTTCACAGATTGCTCAGCATTATGGGTCTCAATCAATGTGCTGAAGGCAGTTTCCTGTTGACGTCCCCTCCTCTGTCTGTCCTTTAGATGTACAATTGGATTTTGCAAGACATTATCACATATTGTGGATACAATCAGGCCACAGAAATATATAATGTTCCAATCATTTCCGAAGCAGAAATTCGTTTCATCTTAGGTCAGTGTTTTCAAATTCCAGAGCTGGAAGAGTTTTCCGGTTGCAAACGTGGTCAAACACCTAATTTAATTAAACAAGTACCCATGGGGGCTTTGATAGCAAAAGGTTAGCAGGGTTTTAAAGAAAAAAAGAAAAAAGATATTACATCCTGTCCAATTTTGAAAATCAGCTATATCCATAATGATATTAAACTGATTCCAGATATTCCAGATATATTGTATAGTATTTATCTGTACAGTAAATTTGTCTTTGTACAATAAATATAAATATAAATAAAACATACTGTGCTTATGCTATATATATTTTTTTATATTTAAAACTGTGTATTTTATTTATATTATACAACTATGTATTATATATCATATTATATTATATTATATATTATTATATGCAACTGATTCCAGATATTCCAGATGTTACATTAAATATAAATAAAACACTGTGCTTATGCTGAATATTTTTATTGCTTATTTTAAATTGTATATTTTATTTATACTATGCAAGTAGATTATATTATATTATATTATATTATATTATATTATATTATATTATATTATATTATATTATATTATATTATATTATTATAGGGTCTATTCTATTCTATTCTATATTTTTTTTTACAAATTACACATATATAGAAAATTACTATACATTTTTTGCAAATTACATTAAATATAAATAAAACACAGTGCTTATGCTGTACATTATTATTGTTTATTTTAAATTGTATTTTTAATTTATATTTTGCAAGTACATTATATTATATTATATTATATTATATTATATTATATTATATTATATTATATTATATTATATTATATTATATTATATTATATTACAGGGCCTATTCTGTTCTGTTCTGTTCTGTTCTATTCTATTCTATTCTATTCTATTCTATTCTAT